>PNEQ01113337.1:0-48284 GCA_003012365.1 Medauroidea extradentata
TGTTATTTACATACTTATTTAAAATGTCTCTTATATGTTAATTTTACATCCATCAGTAAACATAAATAAATTATCTTATGTGTACATATATTATACATAACTAACTGGAGCTTAACTGTATGTATATTAATAATACATGTAATGTACATACATTATATGTCTACACATTAATATAAATACAGTGACATAACTTTCACATCATAATGTACACAATGGATATAAATTCGACGTATATAATATGTACACAAAATACGTAAACCTTAAATGGATATATAGACCTTTTATATACGTACAATGGACGAAGTGTGTTTATTGGGTATATACAACTAGCTGGCCCTGCGAACTCTGTTCCGCCTTAGAGGCAATAAGTAAGCAGATTTTGGATTAAGTATTTTAATGATTCTTTATTTGTCATGTATTTTGGTGCATAGGTTGCACTCTTCATTTGTTTTATTATCAGGCGCAATAACAAACAACGCAGATGGTCTTCCTACCCGTGAACATGCTTTGTCGGGAAAGATTAGATCGTCTTGGTCGCGGCATTGTCAATGATGATTCAAAGAGAATACAAATTACTGATTATTGATTTCAGACAAAATTTATAATTATCAAATTTTCTAAAATACTTAACCATAGACAAAATTATGTTTAGCTGTCATTTGCATTTTGTTATTCCATGTCATATGCTTTTTTGTTATACCACATTTTATAGTGACTTGTATTCTCTTTGACGTCACACAAGGAACGCGGTCGAACGGGATAAAAAGTATCCTATGTCCTTCTCCTGGTTCTAAGCTACCTCCCCACCAATTTTCAGCCAAATCAGTTCAGCCGTTCTTGACTTATAAATAGTGTAACTAACACCGACTTCCCTTTATATGTATGTATGTATATATATATATGTGTGTGTGTGTGTGTGTGTGTGTGTGTGTGTGTGTGTGTGTATTATTACCTGAAATTTTAACGTTTGTAAATTCGGCAACCTTCTAGAGTATCAACGCCAGGTTTCTTGATCACAACACTGCTTCGAAAGTGAGACACCACATTTATGACAATTAATGCATGTACGTCGATACAAATAACGAACGCCTAAAAAATTGAAAAATATTAAATAGTGCGTGCCTCCGTAGCGTCAGTTAAGGCACCGATCTACGGTGCGAGAGGTCCTGGGTTAGAATCCTGGCTCCAGCATGGCTGATGTGTTTTCCCTTCATCTCACTTCACCCTCACCGGCTATTAATGAGGATTGGCCCTTCTCAACTCGGATTTATGGCTTTTCTCAGATATCAGGGAATAGAGAATTTGTTTAAAGTTTTTCGCTTTGACACGGCATAGTTTATAGTTCGTTTCACTTTTTGGAATGTACAAGGCGAAGTTTCTGTTATTTTTTGACAATTATAGTCGCTCCCATAAATAAAACACTTTTTTTCGCGTCAGTTGTTTCCCCTTACAAAATAATAAAGGTATTATGGTTGCAATTATTTTTAAAAAATTTAATAACTTTTTACGTATGCACTGTCACGTCAAAAAGTTGATAAAGCCACCAAAACAAACGTTAACGAGGAAAAACCGTTAAATGTATAGGGGTACGTGTGAATTATACTGCTAAGGGCTCTGCCTACCTCTGGGTTAGAAGCCCACATGTGACGAAGCTATAAGAGTGACCTTGAAGCAAACGCCGCACACGGAAAAAAGTATTTTGTGGCAAGTACAAAATATTTTGTGGCTATTTATCCTGCAAAATTTATTTTGTGGTCATAACAAAAACATTCATTTTCTTGACACCGCTTAAATACTGTGGCCACCACAAGATTATTTTGTGTTCACTACAAAACAATTTTGCAGGGAAGACTTCCTGCAAAATTGTTCTTTGCATCGCCACGAGCCAATCGCTGAAATATCGTGCGAGGTTGTCGTCGAACAGTTTCTACTCTGGGAGACTAAGCGGCGAACATATAATATTGTATTTATGGAACGTACGTAGCGAAGTTCAGTGCACATCTGTATCTGAGTACCGCTTACATCCAGTTAGTACATTTTGAAGTACGGCAATCTGACAGAGCAGATTTAGTTACGTCGGAGGACTTACAAACAGTGTTTATAATGAGCATACTATCTTAAGGCTCGGCATCAGTCGCCATATTGAATTATTTTATTTTTTGCTATTATGATATTCTGAGAAGAAAAGTGTGAAATTTTCTATTATAATATTAATTTTAAGCCGCAATCAGTGAAGCCATTTTTTAAAAATATTTTTAATTTGCTCGACTGATTATTGCGGCTTAAATATACGTTAAAAATTTAACTTTGGTGCTTTTGTTGTAGTGCAAGGTAAATATAATTGATATTGTAATCTCAAATTTCACAATTTTCTTCTTATAATTTCATAAGAGCGAAAAATAAAATAATTCAATAGGGCCACTTATGCCGAGCCTTAACAACGAAATTCCGACCTTATCTGACATGCTCTTTACTGTTGTACGTTGATACAATGTGCACGTTGGGAATAGTTTTGTAAAATAAAGCTGTTCACAAACAAACTGCGCCACATTTCAAACGCGTGGTAGGCGGCCGCCTTAAGTCCATGGGCTTTCATTTACTTCAAACAATTGCAAATAACTCGAATATTTTTTAACAAAATGCTTTGAAAAAATGTGAGACTGTTTACAGTCACGCGTTACACAATTTTGCCAGAGCGTTTTTAATAATAATGTACCGTTTTCTAGCAAAAAAGTGTATTGCTTCATTTTGGCTTATTTTGACTACCAAATATGTGATATTTCAAGGGCAAAATTCTAAAATTCCGTTTGGTTTATTGCAGCAGAAAAATTGAGATATAAACGATTATACTAAATAAGTCTTAAAACTGCAAGAATGAATTTTTGATACGTGTATTTATTTGCGTTTAAAAATAAATATTTTAGAAACCACTGTGAAACGAAAGAGCGACACCTTAAGGTGGAGTTCACGAAAAATTTTTTATTCTTTTAATAATTTTTATATTTGTACGATATATTGTTAATTTTATAGACATACATTGTTACTATTTTTCACAGCTACAAAACTATTCTAGTTTTTATAGTTTTTTTACAACCCATTGATCCGTACTCTTTGCTGTATTAAAGCAGTCCACGAAACGTAGAGCCCGGCCTATTTAACAGTTTCAATGAAAGACTACGCCTGCAATACAGGCAACACGTCTGGCACTTGAGTATTGCGTGACAAGGACATCAGGTATCCGGCTACTTATGTGCAGGATTGCTTCCACAGACGAACAAAAAAAGGCTATTTATTTCGTACACGTGGTTTGCTGCGGGTTTTTTTCAATGCATTTGTATGAATGAGGGGCCGAAGACAAAAGACGGTGATATTAATTCCGGTGCAACCTGTATAGCACTTTTCGCTCAGCGCTATTGTAGCAGAAGGAAAAAACGTTAAAAAACTATTTTCATTTTCAAAACTTTATTTTTGTGCAGCAGCTAACTATAAACTATTGTCACTCTGCGAGGCATATGTGTGAGAATCTGGACAAAAACCTCTTGAAATTAAAAATTTAATTATTTTTTCCCCTCTTTGCTTTGGTATTTTGATGGCAGTCCAATTTACAGCAACCGTTTTGCATTCTGCCTGCATGTTTTTTAAGCTTTTCTACAGTTGAAATATTTTCTCATCCTTAGTCTTATTTTATTCTATTTCAATAAACAACGCCCAAGACACTGAAGTTAAAATAATTACAAAACGTCGTTTTTTTACTGCTGAATTTTTTTTTCGTACTTGAGTCATGCTTTCCTAGTGTCACCAACAGTGCTCAGAACATTGAACACACATTTTTATTTTTTCAGGTACACCAATTTTATTTTTAATACGAATATACTTTCACAAGGAATGACTGTAGCTTATGCTTTACCTACGTAGTTATACTATCAAGAATATGTTTTTTCTTAATTTTTATTCATCTTTACATCTCGTTGACAGCGAAGTCTTCAGATACGATTACATACAACTATCCACACGTACTGGGACAGGAATCGGCCATTGCCAATTTTAAGGAACCATCCCAGCAGTGCCTTGCAGCGGCTAAATAAAACCATGGAGGATCTAAATCAGGATGGATGGAGTTGGGAATCAAACTCGGAACCTCTCGAATTTGAGTACAGCTTGTTACCGTTGTGTCACCTCCATATACAATAATTATTGTAATATTAAAGTAATAGCAACACTTAGATAATCCAAGACTGCGTCAGTATACCGCTCGTACGAGGATCTTCGTAACTGTCATTCAGCCACGGTAATAAAGTATCGCTGTTATATTAAATCTTAATCAGTTTTAAATATAATCTCATTCAAACATAAATTGTTTAACGTGGAATGCCTTATGAAATATTGGGGGAAAATGTTACTCTCGCTTTATTTATAATATCCGAATGTAACGGAAAGTTTTTCATATAAAGTATTAACGCAGAAATGCCACGTCTAGAATATACTTAGTTCGAAATATACATTTGAAGTACCGATAAATAGAGGTCTTCCTACTGGAATTCAAATTTCGTAATTATGTACAAAAACCCTTAAGACGGTATGATATATAATTAATGCAAAGTAAAGTCATTAAAAAAACTGAAATGAACAACCATAGGAATCAGTTTCCTCCGAAATTTTAAGCGAAAATTTTCTTCAAATCACGTAATTATTGAACTGCTACTCTGACACTGATGTTTGGTACATTTATTTGGGATGCAAGACTTTACGCCAGATTAATGCTCGTAACGTTGGCCAAATCTGTTGCCTAGAATTTATTATTTTTTTCTACATTAACTTCACAATACCTTAATATTTAAATTGACACTTTCAACCTTAATGTATAAATTCTGGACGTATTTTATTTCCGTAATCCCTTTTATCTCCGTCCTTACATTCCGGCGTTGTTACATATTCATATCTTTCAACATCATGGCTCTCAAAACCATAGCTGTTATGAATCGCTCAAATCTCTTCACATCTTGAGGCCTCTGCCTGTCAAGCCTCGGGTTCAAACGGAATGTCTATGTTAGGAAGTTATGTAACGTCTTATAGGTAAAGTATTCATTTTTGTGTTACAAATGCACAGTCAGGTGAATTACCGACAGTGTTATTTTGCATTGTTACAAATAAACTCTCTTTTAACGCAAACAAGTTCGATCGGGATAAAGAATTGGATAAGTTAAATTATTAAACTTAATTGTATTTCTTAATAAACATAAAAATAAATATTGTACAGCTATAATACATTACTTCTATAGATATACTTTTAAGAAAATATATATCAATTTTTAAAACTATTATTTATAGTTTATCTTCCTAACATCTTAATTCTCTACTTTATTCATACAGTTAATCAATATCTCTCTTTCTCTCTCTCAAAACATTCCCCAGATGATATGTCACTGTTCTCTCTAAATGTTTCATTCCAAAATTGTCTGACTATTTACAATAAAAGTCTAGCCTGCTCGTCCATCTCTCACACGCAAATGCACCGTCGAAAAATGCTCCAACTCTTTCATCGTCGTCCGCACTCTCCACACTAACGCAACTCTATATATTGATCCCGCGTCGCTCCTCGCAGTCGCCGTCATTTCACTGTCACTTATGCTAAATCCCATGACAACTCTCCGCCTGTCACCACGAACAGGTATTTATAGCTAGGCGTAAAGACACCGAGAAAATTCTCACAGCTTGGAGATGGGACAGAATGCCGTTTACCACGATTTCCAGGTATTAGGGTAAGTTTCGATGATGGCCTAGGCGCATGCTCTTCAAAGATAGCAGAGCGGTACACGCCGCCAGACGGCTTGTGACGTTAGTGATTAGTGAGGCAGCTCTGTGTCGCCGAGAGTGGTGGTAGGGTGACGGGGGATGAGGTGACGCAGCTTGCAACCCCGTCCATGCACGCTCGAGCGCTATATTTCTAACCCCCGACGCAAAAAGAGGGGTGTTATAAGTTTGACGTGTCTGTGTATGTACCTGTGTGTGGCATCGTAGCTCCTAACCGAATGGACCAATTTTGATGCGGATTATTTTTGTTTGAAAGCTGACGTGATCGAGATGCTTCTTAGCTATGATCAAGGAAATCTGTTCAGCCGTTTGAAGATAATGAGCTCTTTTCAAGTTTTTAAGTATTTATTCCAGGAAATGATGCTGAGCATCGATGCACTGAATGCGACTACACACTCATTGTTGTCATTTTCATTGTAAACGATGAATACTAGACATTTCATAGTTACGGTAATACGTTTCGTAATCTTTGTAGTTCAGCTAAAGCAGATTATTAAATAACTTTTTTTGATTAAGTTCACAAATTTCAACACCCTGTAAACTTTTTACACGACTTAAGGCCACGTAAGCGTTGCTCTGAAGTTTCATTAGATCGTGAAATACTGGTATTCCTAGCATTTATTGTTTGACGTAAACTACGTTCTACATAACTTTCTTTAGATCTCTGCAAAGTCTTAGTCAACGTACACCTCTCCAAACCACGCTGCCTGTCTTGCGGACTTTCTTGACAGCGCAGTTCAGCTTCGAGTAGCTTCACATTGCAAAAACTGAGGAGGGTAATGTTCAGGCTGCGTTAGTTTGCGCCTTTTGGCTTCATTTCGAGCATTTTTAGTTTTTCTCCCAACACTTCCACTGAAGCATACAAAAATATAATGAGAAACTCAATAGTAATTAAACTCTGCTACCATAAACTAACTCTACGAAAAAATTACCTAAACATAAAGTAATAACTATTATCATCTAAACAATTTTTTTTGTTTGTAATCAAACAAAATGTTAAAGAAAACAAAACAAGTACAAACAATAAATAAATTCATATTGAAACTATAAACGTGCGTTGTTGCACTACTAAAATCTTTAATAATATTTAGTGTATGCGAGTATTTTAAAAAGAATGAAATAAAAGTAAAATTAAAAATTTTAAGTAACCCCCGACATAAATAACTCTGAAAAGTAAAAATAAAAATAAAAAATAAATTGTTCCTCTTGGCCTTTTAACTTTATTAAAAGTACCTATTATTATTTTGATGATGAGCGTCGTCACGTCTTGGGACCGCTAATTAAATAAATAATAAAAAATATTACAAATAAAAATAACATTGATAATGATAAAAGTATAGGTTATACAACGACTTACTTATGTAAGCAACGTTGGCATGTAACAAAACAACACTATCCAATCGTTTAGTTTTCAGTCTTGATTAATTTACTCTGAATAATTCGCAAAATAGACACAACCGTCAACAACATCTGCATATGACGTGTCTGCCCGTTCGAGTTGCCGCAATCTGTGACGCCCCCGCCCCCCTTGCCAGCTATCAAGCGAACGCCTCTTATATAATTGGTACAATATCGAAACACTTCATGAACTTAGTAGACCTTGAAAGATTGATGTATAAAACTACGTTCGTACGTACAATTTGAAACTAGTAGATATTTTCTACTTGTCGTCGCTCATCATCAAAATATTAATAGGTACTTTTAATGAAGTTCAGGCCAAGAGAGAAATTTTATTTTTATTTCCTTTTTTAGACTTTCTTATGTCGGGGGTTACTTAAAATTTTTAATTTTACGTTTATTATAATATGTACGTTTTACTAGTATTTCACATTTCTGTCCGTAGTATTGTAGCAAATTGTCACGATGTGCTATCTGATTTCCGTTAAAGTGCGAGAGATAGTTACTACCTCAAATATTAATAGTTTCGTATTTATGCTTCATTAGTTCGTACATGTAGGCGATTCGGGATAAAATAAAGCTCTGCCTAATTTCTATTTTCAGCCAGTTTGAATCTTACGGTACATTTAAACTTAAAAATTGCCACGCGTTCTTTTTTTATGTTTATATCTCTATCATACTGGTCCGAAAAAATGTTACCTACAGTATCTACTCATAAAATCACCAGTGTTCAATAATAGGTACGTTTACGACAGATAATTATAAATACCCGTGAAGAAATTTATATATATATATATATATATATATATATATATATATATATATATATATATTAGGTTTCTGCACATTAACTCTTAAATACATGCAGTCCACTCCGTCTGTGTTTCCTCTTGAATAATTGGAACAAGGTTTGTAGATAAATTGTAAACCACTTCGCATGAACGTCTGTACAGAAATTTTGTTTGTCTACATGAACACGTAATATTGTTGCAGTGGCAAGCAACGGTAACTGCCTTAAAATTTGGCGATTAATAACTCGACAAAAGTCTTACATGTGAAGTAGACCTACGCTTATCTTCGGTCCAATAAAATCTTGAATACAATATACGACTAAACAAACATTCCGGAGACTATATGTTATTTAATCATTAAATTAATAAAACCTAACATTTCATGTGCTTTCCCGGTCTAAATTAGTGGCGTATAGTGCAATGATCGTTTTATAATACACTTGGCCATAAGCTTGCGACAAATTATTAAAATTATGAAACACGTGTGTGCAGTATGTTCCACATCGCAATCTAAAAACTAAACTGCTACTAATTAAAGCACACACACAAACCTCAAAATGCATTACAAGGAACAGTTAAGTCGTTCATCAAACGAAAGCGTACGTTTAGTAATTAGTTGTAAACACAGGGTCTGGTAGTCACAAAAAATTAGCTACACTTGACAGAAAAAAATATATTTTAATATGATTTGCCAACTTTATAGACAAACATTATATTCTGATATATTTTTGGGTACGAGAAAACTAATACATTTTACATCGTACAACGTAAGACGCGTTGAGTAAACTTATTTTGTTTGCAAAGTACGTTTTCTGTTAGTGTGAAACTAAGAACTCTGTAGCGCAGATTGCATATATAAGGCGTCTGGAAAGGGAAACAAAGCGTATATCCTCACTGCTTCCTTGATGTTTGCTCATTTATGATACATTATGCGGTCGGTACGAACCTACACGGTTAGATAAATAATATTATTGATTATATATAATACAAATATGTAAATTTCAGTCGATTTTATTTCAGTACTGTTGTATCAAAATAGGGAAATACATGGAAAAATTATTTGGTAATTCGCTGCCGACCATACAATGAGAAGGGAACCACTGTTAATGTTAAATTATAATATATTATGCAGTAACGAGAAGTCATTTTTATGTAAAATCTTTTGTGTTCAATTTATTACGGACGTCTATAGCATGCGTAATGCATGTTATTTAATACAGTTCCTATATTAATATAATTATTTTGAAATAATTCTTGTAAAAATTAATTAATTTAAAAAATCAAGACAATGATTAGCACGGCATCTTGAATTTAATAGAATAATTTTATAGGTACCTCTTTTAAACGAAACATTTCGGGAAGAATATTGCCACGTGAGAAACTATGTATACAATTTAGCACGGTTTTATTAATTCGCTTTCTTGTTTGTCTGTCTGTTCTGTACAAATTAATCTTGTTTAAAACTGAGTATAATATTCCGCATACACAAGACTAAAATACATTTTTACAACACCACGTTTTGAAACGGTCTCAAACGTATAAAATCATTTATATTAAGAAAATACTTGTAGGATTTAAAATGGGGTGCGTGCAGTCGACAGTACCAAAGAGTGTAGGTAGCAGCTATCGTGCAGAAACCTTACACAACAGTTCAGATCATTTTCAGTACAATCAATTTGTATTTTGTATAGCCTACGCTCCAACTTTTTAATTTCAAAAGTTACAAGTATTTCCATAGGAGAAATTATTTTATACGATTTTGTACGTTTTGAAAACGTGGTATATTATTAGAAATAGTATATTTCCAAAACATATTTTTAAAATTTATATTCTCCTAGCAAGCGTAGAGCGAATAATTTGTTAGCCTTTCTTTCACAGTATTTTTAAGGCATCTAATTATGAAGTCATCCATGAAAGAGTTGCCTTAAAATTACCAATTGTAAATTAATTTACTTTGACATTAATTTAATATTTAAACTATATGGCTGCTAGTTATGTAGCCAAAGACGTTTAAACCATTACGTTCTACTGAAATGAAAAATCATTGTCCAGAATAGCTGCTATAAGCTATCGTAAACATACTATTTTCTGCAATGCCTTCTAATTAACATAGAGCGTTCTTGCAGTTGTTTTCATTTCACGAAATAAAATAACTTTGCTCACAAAAATTTTTTTTGTTAGCTGTAAGAGCATTACGAATTTAAAAAATAACGAAATACCATATTCCGCGAGTGCTCAGAGTTTTTTTATTGTTATTAATCCGCAGCAAACCGTTTGCCTAGAGACACGCGATGCGAGCTAACGTAAACAGCGACCGCTGATCCATGTTCGCTGGCGTTATATTTATTTTACCCTGCTGGTATAAATACCTCCGGGGTCGCTTCAATTAACGGCTGCAATTAGCGAGCAGAAGGGTTATCGTGGGCGACCCCACCATTTAACAGCGAGTAAACAAACACAGGTATCCGGCCCGTTTCAATTTCCTGGACCACGAAGTCCGCGCTGTAAATTGGTATTCGTTACAGCGTTTTCTTTCTTCAGCGTGTTGTGCCATTTCTTTACGTTACATTCCGATAATTGGATGGTGTTAAACATTAGTAAACCATGCGTCAAATTAAAGTCATCAGTAAAACAATCTGTAAGTTTTTCGTATTGTAAACAGTGTTACAAAAATATATATTAGTCGTATAGTTTCTACATTCATTACCACAGGAAATATCAGCAAAATACTTTTTGTAAGACCATTTCAAAGCTGTAAAATATTATATACCAAACTAAAAATTGGCTTAGTGTATAACACCACACAATTGACAAATATTTTTTTGTCAGGAGAAAAATTTTGATGCCTTTTGTAGAAAGCATAGTGATGAACTGAGAACAAATTTTTTATACTTTAGGTTCGGGAAACTATTGCAGAATTATCTAAACAGATAAAGATGAGAAACATTTGAAAACTAAACTATTGTTAAGATCTCTATTCATAACTTGAAAAGCATATATGTTATTAAAAATTGAGTAATCACTGTGAATGCTGGTCAATCGCAGGAAGGGTTGTTTGCTCAAATCTTCAATGTAGTTTGTTAATGTTGGACGTTCTTATGTTGTTATTGGCGGGTCCAATTCGACAGGGGCAATCACAACCCTGGTGCGCCACTACTAGATGTTTGTGGTTCGACTTGTAAACAGTTCAACTGTACTACTAATCGACCACGAAAACTAGTCTCGCGAGAAAATGCCCAACTACCGCTGTGTTGTCCTCGATGACCGCGCGCAACTGGTGTGGCGCACCACAGCACCGGCCATAATACTGTGGCACAGGCAGCCTGCTCGGTTTTCGCCGCGCTACGTCTCCACTGACCATGTGCCATGAACTCATGTCAGGCGCAGTATATTTCCCCTCCCTATGACGTGTCTACCTACTACTAGCACCACGCTTCTTCCCCTCACGGGAGGACTAGTTGTCGTGGTCTAGTAGTACATGACCGCATGTTCCAGTAATGAAAGGCAAAGGATACTGCACTGGTTTGGAAAATACGCTGACATTAAACAGATTCGCGAATTTTCTTTGTCTGTGTTAATCGTGTTGAATAAAACACCGTTCTCGGCTTACATTGTGTTTGAATGTTTTCGTATGTTGGGCCTTCATGTCTGTCAACAGCTTTAAACATAGCCGGGTGGGACGGACATGAATTATTTCTACAGTTAACTTTTCAAAGTGAGTCTCAAAAAATTCCGGCGAAGAGGAAGCAACCTACAACGTTTCGCTTCAGTCGAATAACTTTCACCACGTAACAACGGAAAGTGTGAATTCGAATGACTAACTTCGTCAGGTTACACTTCATGAATTGTATTTATCTGAGTAATACATTTTGAGACACTGCTGTGATAAAAGGCCTTTTATAGCCATGTTATACGGAACGGAAATAGTACTTCATAGCGCATGATGTTTTGAAATTAGTTGAAAGTTTTCTGTAGTGGGTTTTCTTTTCGTGAATACATTGTAAACCTTATAATAAGATTTAACTAGTCATGGATTTCTAACTCAAAGCAACGCAGCTCAACAGCTATGTACGTGGGTCCATTATGTACCCTTTAAAAATTATTTGTAAACTCACCATGCTGATGTGTGATGTGTTAAGAAAGAAAGTATAGTATAATTGTTCTCGTGCATCAGTGATAGCGTTCCTGTACATTTTTATGAAACAGTCAAATGCATACTAAAGTTACCAAAGTGCACAATATTTGCTCGCATTACAAGATGAAGTATGGTCAAATGCCCAATACTGTGTGTTGGTTAAACACTTCCATTAATATTTAGTACGTTTTTAAAAGTTCAACGAACCAGAAGTTGCAGTTGTCAAACACCAAACTCTAATTTGGTAGGATCTGTGTTAGATTCTAGATAAGCTGTCTTGTACTTCGTGTATTCTTGGTGTTACCAACTCGCTCGAGGCAAACACTGGATCTCTTTTTAGTACAGGCCGCAGCCGCTTCCTTTACCATTCCCAGTTTTCTGAGGCATTGATTCGGTCTGTAATGATCTCGTTGTCGTCAAGACGTTCAGGTTGATGTAAAGTGGCTGCCTATGGATAAGTACACCGGAACGTACAATGTGCTGACATCGTTTAAAATAACTTGCTCGAAATGTATCAGTTCAGTACAATTTGAACGTTACATGCATATCTCATGTTTATATCTTGTAAAATTAAAACAAATTCAAACTCTTCATGAAATAAAAAAAAGTATTAGTAGTTCTTAGCATAGTCAAAATAAAGGCAGATTTCTATCACGGTGTCTTAAAAATTACATTTTGAGATAAAATACTATTACATAAAATTACTATGGTTATATGTACAAAAATAAAAATAATTTCACTAAAAATGTGTGTGATGATTTATAACAATAACAATTTTATGACGACTGTTTAAAACGGTTTTATGGTACAATGTTTTTTTTCTCGAAAATCTGTAACATAAATGCGTCTGTTATTTTGCTGTAAATAAAGACTCTGCTACATTTACTCAAAAAAATGTATTTAGGACAACTAGTTTGCACTGTTGCTCATTTTGACATTCTCCTTCCATATACATTTTAAGTTTTTACTATGTATAGATTTTATGGTGTTGGTAATATTGTTAAAAATAAGTGTGCACATTGTAAAGTCGGGCGTAGTGCTCTAGAGGCAGTCATTCTCATTCTGCCTTATTCCTTACCTTGCTACGAATCATCAGACGTTAAACCAATAAACACGTACTGATATTTTAATTTCAAGTTCTGTGTTCGAAATGAATGACGTTCGTATTATGTTTATCGTGAGTTGGACCGGGGGGGGGGAGAATATAAAAGTAAAACGACGGAGTAATTTGAAACTAACAACTGTCTACACGAAGTTACAAATATGTAAACTTCAAAGCAAGCTATTACAACGCATAAACAAGAAATACCAAACAACATACCCTTGCAAAATGTTGATTATTTTTGTATAAAACAATACAAAAAAGGTCACACCTTTTTGATCGAGTGTTAGAGCAGCCCTTACCAAGGCTCTACAGTGGCCATTTGCTACATTCTACAGTAAAGAAGAAAAATTGGATAGCCAAAATGTTCGACCTGAAAGTACGGGTAATAAATTACCTTAGAAGAGATTCCTGAATTTTTTTTTTTTTTTAGCAAAAAGTAGATTTCTCGATATTATTGATTTAATCTTGAAAAATGTGACAGTGAAATATTAAATTAATATTAAATATTTTGCCAAAAAAGTTAATATGTTCCCTTGTTACTTTTTTTGCGATAATTATTTTTAAGCCTAAACGAGAACCAGTGCCAAAACTTAGTTTAGCAGTTTTGTTTATCATGGTTGGCACCATGTAATAAACTAAATTTTTGTTAATAAGCTTATTAGACGAAACCGTATAATTTACTGTCTTCAAAAATTACCTATTACGGCAAATACAGTTTTAAACAAAACTGCCAAACAGATTTGTAAAACCTGCTCTTGTTTAAGATTAGAAGATTATCGTAAAAACAGTATATACAGTAGGGTGTACAGAGGTGAATGGCCTTAAACTACTTTTTATGAGAAGTAAAACTTGCCTTACAAATATAATTTTTTCATTGAACTTCATTACTGTAGTAAAGTAAATTTTTTTTACATTGAAAACACTTAAACAAAAATACTAACTTTAGTGCTAATGGATGAACAAGCTCATGTTACAAAGACATAGTTTCTTATTGCTTTAGAATTCTCTGCAGAAAAACGTTAAGCTGACGAGAACCTAAATTTAAAATGTCAGTTTTACATGTTATTGGCTGTTTGTTACAGCTATGTTGTTATTTGTGCTTTATCGCTCATCATATTGGCGTTGGCAGATAACGAATCGATGTGGCCCTTAATTAAATAATAACAATGGAAAATAAAACACGCCGTAATTTGCACGTATATATACATATATGTACGGGAAACCGACAGATGGAAATTAAAATAATTATCAAGTGACGACAAATATTATGTGCACGCAAACATTGAACGATACAAATCTCTCGCTTTTATTTTATTCTGTAACCGATTGTTAATTAACTTCCTAATTGTATTACAAATGAGCGATTGTAATCATGGCAGAGTTATGGCACCGCTAAATAATTGTAAGCTAACGAAAGGAAATGCAATCTGTATGAATGACAGACTTGATTAATTGTGTCGTAAATGACGGTACGTGTAAAGTATTGTGGAAGCTGCTTAAATACACCAACTGGCAGACTTTAAAAGTAGGCAGAAGTTTAAATCTGGAACCGAGCGAGGTGGTGTAACGGTATCACACTGGACTCGCATTCCGGAGGACTCGGGTTCGATCCCAGACTCCGGCCATCCTGATTTCGGTTTTCCATGGTTTCTTGAAATCGCTTCAGGCGAATGCTGAGATGGTTTCATAACAAAGGCCATGGCCGATTCCTCTCCCAGCTATTGTCATTATGCCAAGTTATGTATCACAGTCCCTAATGACCTTTATGTCGACGAGACGTAAAGCATACCTACCTTACCTTTAAATCTGAAACTTGACATTAAGGGCACCGCCTACCCGCGCGTGAGAGGCTCGAAAGCGACGGAGCAGTAAGGTCGACCTTGAAGCGCGCATCAAACGCCGCGTCGCCTCAACGAGCCAAGCGCTGAAGATGTTCTTGGTTTTGGTCAGCGCTCAACATCGAGGTCTTTAGCGTTGGTGAGGGGTGATATGATGTGAGTATGGAGCAGCGCCGGAATGAAAGGGCGGGGGAAACGGGAGATCCCCGAGAAAACCTGCCCACCTGCGGCATCGTCCGGCACGATTCCCACATGCGAAAATCCGGGGACCGACCCCGTCGGGGATCGCCTTAAAGGGAAGCGAGAGGTCTGACCCCTCGGCCACCGCGGACCCTCCCCAAGCGCTGAACTAGCGTGCAAGGTTCCTGCAGAACGGTTTTTACTACGGGACACTAAGCGGTGACCATATTATTTTATTGGTGGAAAGTCCTCAACTAAGTTCACTGTAGGTAGCAATCTGAGTTTCACATATATCCGGTTAGTACATTTTGAAGTACGGAAGTCTGAAAAGGCCGTTTTTAGCCATGTTGTAGGGATTAGAAACAGTGTTTTCCTCTTAACAATGAGGTTCCGACCTTGGCTGAAGTTTGTTTTCTTTTCGTACGTTGGCACAACGGGCACACGTGGAATATTTTAGTTGAAAAAAAACTGTTTACTAACACACTGCAACGCATTTGAAGCGTGGGGTAGGCGACCGCCTTAAGGCGACAGCCTGGCTTTCACTCGCGAACAGCGTGCAGTGTGTTCGGAGTTTCGTTTTTCTCGGAGACCAGTAAACTAGCATTCACAGTGGTTATCTACGAAAAGAAAACACTCTTCATAATACTTGTGAAAATTGATTTTAAGACACGGCCCACATTGGAAGCATTGTTTTAAAGTCCTCAAACTTGGCTGAAATCGGCTTTTTCAGTTGGTTGTTTCTGATGATATACGTACAGGATTTATTCGAAATTTATGTGCACAACGATATTGGACTTGACGTGATCAATAATATGACAAGTTCACTTATTAAAGTCCCACAGTAAAAACGATATGGCGTGGAACACTTGCGCACACACTTTCAACTTTGGACATAGAGGCGATATCACTATACATATGCCGGCGTGGGTCACTCGTAACGCCTCATCGATTTCCGCCTCACACACACAAACACATCCTTTACCAGTCAGGCAACTTAAATCTAATTCCTGTGAACCCTTTTGTTTGCAGGGGAAAAATTAACACTACCAAGAAAATTAAGTTTTGAAAGAAACGCCCATAGACCATAAAAAGTAGCAATGCGCAGGGCATCTTTATGGTCGTGTATATGACACACTTTTTCGCGGCGTTGTTAGAGAGACCCATTAATTATGAATAGCTGGAATCTTCGTAGCCCTATTCGAGTGAATGAGTATTTTATCTGTAATGTGTTTTTTTTTCAGTGTTTTAATTTTTTTTTGTAATTATGGTTTAACTAATTTTGAGTTCACATGGTAATACCTCTAATTTCATTTAAATTTCAAAAAATGCTAAACTAAAAATTCTACTTTTTATTAGTTGTAAGCACCTAATGTTTAACAATATTCAAAACTGTATGTAATTTATGTGGTTAAGTGTAAGAAACGATAAAATGCCTTAACTTCGCCGCATTATTAATAAAGACGTTATATTATATAATTATATTATGTATATGCGGTCAAAAGTGACCTCTTCGAACAGACACGCTGTCCCCATGCCTTCTGCTAACACGTGGAAATAAAATATCATTTATTTCATTGCACTGATTTTAGAGTAATTATACATGTAGAATTGTATCCACCCGGCACTTATACTGTCCTATTAGCAAGTTCAGTTTAGGATGTTTGTTTTTATATTATATAAACTCTTTTGTTTATTATAATTTGTTATTGTAGACGCTTTGGATTCAGGCACTGAATCTAAAATACGAATGACTGTACGAAAAAAATTAAGTATAATAATTTATCAGTTTAGGTCTAGTAGACATTTTGGAATGTAAATCAAGTGACACTGACCCGCAGATTTGCTGTATACAGAATAGCTGTAACGTGTCGGGTCTGCTTAAGTTCTATTTTCAGCCAACTCGTATCAATCCACGCATAACGGCAAACGATGGGACTTGTCTAACCTCTCAGGACACGTCACTTAATGTTTGCGCGTATAAGAAATACTGTGAAGTCGGTATGTACATGTATAGTTTTATATTTAAAAAAAGTTTATTAATTACATAAAATACAATTATGTCGATTTCGGTTGATTTTGTTTCAGTATAGTGGTATTTAAATAGTAAAATACACGGAACAATGTTACGTAATTTCGCTGCCAACCATACAAGCAGTAAGGCAACTATAGTTTATGTTGAATTATATGCAGTAACGGCTAGTGATATATTTCAAAGGTTAAATTTGTAGTGCTCAAATATCCCGCACGACCTATAGGTCTACATAGCGAGTTTTTTTCTCAGTGCTTGGCAGTTTTATTTGCCGTATGTTATAGAAATCGTAAACTATGTGGTACTTCCATTGATTCTGTCACCTACCTGAAGCGTTTTTCCCGCGTCTGAACGACATAGGCAAGGAAGCAATAAAGGTGACACTTGTTCGCGCATCAAGATTCCTGTCGCTGCTACGCGCATGCCTCGGAACCTTATGCAGTCTTTGTGTCCTGAATGTGACTATGTAGTGTACCTACAATATATTTTTTTGTAAAACTTACAAGGAATCTCTATGTAATTTTACGATTCTTTGTAAAAGGACCATTTTAAAGTTATAAAGATATTTCTTCGAAATTAAACTTAAGAAAACTCTGTAGTTTATCAAAATCATGGGTTTGTCGGAAATTATTTAGTTATACAGAAATCGCATCGTCTGGAATTAGTTTATCGGGAATGAAGTGAGCATACATATTAATTATGTGTTGCAAAACTAAAAAAAAAAAAAATAAATAAAAAAAATAAAAAAATAAAAAAATAAAAAAAATAAAACTAACGAACTAAAAGTTGAATGTACAGGATTTCCCTGAATAACGTTTTAACTTCATAATGTCGAAGACGATGCTAAGACAAGTAAAATTATACACACACTTAGGGTCACAGAGGATGGAAAGTACCCGTAAATTGAACCACAATTTTTAGTTTTGAAGGAAGCAAATTGCGTTAAAATAGGATTGATACAGCAACAACAGCGAATAAGTGTGACTGAGGTGATTATGGAGGCTGCCCGGGATTAAACGACAGAGGAGACTGTAGCTCTGTGTGATTTCCTGTTCACCTTTGCTACAACCACATACGAGTACTACATTCTAAATCCTGGGAGTGACGCCTACCGGGCATCGAATAGTATTATCTTTGGAGCTGTGTGATCAATACACCATCACTGCCTCTCGGACTGTTATCTCGGCCCACTTGACATAGTTTAACGTCGCTTAAGGTTGGTTCACAATAAAAAACATAAGCACAGAACATATACAATAAAACAGTTGAAACTGTGCGCAACCAGACGCCTTGTGCAAACTTAATACACAAATGGATTCTTACTGTAATGTTTAGCCAATGACATTTTTTTCGAAGTATATGAAATATTTCTTGTGGTATAGAAGACAACCCAAGGCCGTTGAAACATATTTGAAGTGGAGTCGTATTTCTAGATAATAGTAAATATAGAAACAAAGTAAACTGCACTGCGTGGAACATTATTTACAATATAGAAACATAGTTTATAACATTTAAATATCATATTCTGCTTTTTTTCTTCTTGCGTATTTTGAAGGCTAAACCAACATGGCGGGCAGTCACAAAACCCTTTGCTGTGATTGGTTGCTGTCCTGTGCGTACGCACAATACATGAAATATTACCATTTCCTATGTTAGCATCTCTACGCAAACGACCACTTTTTTGAAACGGTAGGTAAGCATACATATAGGTTAGTTCTTGTGCGAGCGACATAATGTTCTATGCTTACTGTTGTGTTATCAGTTGTGAACCCACCTTGATGTGCTTTGCTGCTATTTTCTACGCAGATTGCAACCCTCTAAGACCACAATTTGTGTGACATTTTACGGGCACTTCCCAGCCTCTGTGACCCTAAACGTACTGTATAATTTAATCGTCTTCGTGTCCTCTACAATTTGACGAAGAGTTTTAAACGCTATTCAGGGACAGCCTGTACACAAACGGAAAACAGCAACAGTATGTAAGTCAAGGTGATCTAAGGGGCAGATGCGTGGTCACTAATGCAAGTCTTAAACCTTGTGCTTCAGCAAGTTTTTTTTTCATGTAAAAATTATTTAACATGTAAATCCCTATCGCTTCTCAAGCCTCTGTTCTCAGGTAGGCAGCGCCCTTAAGTAGTTTCCTAGATGCGTTTCATTTATTGTCGTCTCCGCGTAAGTAATTTTTATGATTTAAATTGAGACATTCAGATTCAATCATAACATGCATCAACACTTCAGAGATTTTGTAAAGTTAATGTGTTCTACTGTTGTTCATGATTTATGCTGTGAGACTGAAATCAATAAAAGTTTAATCATTAATTACTGTCTCGCAGATTAGAACAGTAATGATAGTAAGCGAAGTTGACATTTAAATAACTGTGAAGACACTCTGCGCTTATGAAAATTCACTCGGTGTAGTAGGGTTGTTTATCTCAGTCACGTGCCAAAGTTTTGTCGATTACAAATATTTTATAACCGTCTGCAATGCTAATTGAGGTTTTAAAATGACGGGAATCCAAAAAAATACCAACTTATTGCCTACATGATAAATATTTTGCATCCACAGTACATTCTTTACCAGGATTATATTTAAACTTCATTATAATATTAATTTAAATAGTTGACCCACTTACCGTCAGTAGATATTTCGGACACGGGTGAACTTACCTGATATAAAATTTTAAACACCAAGAAATTGAAATTTTGGCTGACCTACCCTAGCCTCGTGTATTTTCTTAAACGCCTATTGTTTAATGCCTAACTTAGTTTTGTTTCGTGTAATTAATATTAAACTTACGAATAGTTGTAACAAATTGCAAGATTTGATGGAAACTGCCACCTTAAGTTCTTTGATTGTTCCAGACTAGGCGGCACCGGGTTATCGGGTCTACATGGCTCGCAGCTGAACTAGGAGCTGTGACCACTTGAAAGGCAAGCGCACGGCAGAGGCAATAAAGGTCTCATGCAGATGTGTAATCTGTGGAGTCTGCACTGCTCGTCGGCATGCGAGGAATGTTTCTAGGAAGGTAGGTTGGAGCACCAGGATGAGGAGGGGGGTGACGGCACGCATGCTTGCTCGCACCACCGACGAGGCAGAAAACCTACCCTCCTCTCCTACTTCACCACAGCTCGCTGTCTCTCTCTGTATCTCTTTCTCTCTCTCTCTCTCTCTCTCTCTCTCTGCGTACCCCTTCGCGAAAACTGTGTAGCGACTGTTCATGGAGTTCCTGCTCCGTACACTCTAAATCTGAATTAGTGAATATTCACTGATTCATACTGATGGATGAATCAGTTTCAACAATTTGAATCAGTGAAAATAGTTACTGTTTAATTAGTGAGTATTCACTTATTTCCTTTAAGAGTGCCAACATCTCACAAGTGAATCAGCGAATATCCGCAGTTTTTTCCAGTTGTTTTCAAAGAACAGTTTTCACTTATTTAATCAGTGAAAAATTACTGGAAAATCTGTGGACATTCACTAATTAACTTGTGGAATGTTGGCACTCTTTATCGGAATCAGTGAATAGTCACCGATTTCACAGTAGTTTCTCATAGATTCAATTTGTTGAAACTACTCCATCCATCGGCGCGAATCAGTGTATATTCACTAATTCAGATTTAGAGTGTATGCTGCCAAAAATCTGGCGTCAGGGTTTGAAATTTGCGTAGTTGTCAACAGATATGGTATTGCTGACGCCGATAAGCTCATCGCTATAATATGAGGGTGATACTATTCTATTGTATTATTTTATTCAGTTGACCATAGTACAACGCAAAATTATCAAAGGTATCAAAGCAATAAGAAAAATATTACAGCAACATGACAAAAATTTACAATGGCACAAATATAATATTAAAAAGTTTAATTTAAAATTTCAAAATTTTAAAGTTGGAATAACTAGTAAATCTAAAACACGTGGTTAAACTAATTGTGTAGGCTACAAGGCACTGTTTACAAGCATAAATATTGCAGAAGTCATACATATTTGTTGTAAAGTAAATAATGAAGGAAAATAACGACCGCAGTGTGTTTTTTTTTTATTATTATACTTCGAGATATTCAGCGGTGGATTTGTAGCATATATCTGTACATAAAAGAGAACACTGATTAACTGACTGACTAAAATATCAAACTGCAGTCCAAACCCCTGAACACAGAAACGTGAAATTTTTGTGTGGTTTCCCCTCAGGTCGTAGGTGAGCACTAAGGAGGGATTTTTCGAAATTCGACTTCTAAGGAGGTGAAAAGGGGTGAATTGAATTTCTGAATAAACGTCGATAGAGCTCGATCCCGACTGCCTATCACCGTTTTTATGGCATTACTAGGACACATATAAAAATGCATATTAACCAATTTAAGGATTTTTCGAAATTACGAAATTAAACATTTAGTGGGGTGAAAATACCTTAAAGTGTTTCCGGTTAAATATTGATATCTATCGAATCCTTAGGGATAGAAAGTTGGTATTCACTTTAAAATGTTTCTCACGTAAATACCCAAAAACGAGTTTCAGGATTTTTTAAAAATCGACCCTCAAGCAGTAAAAAGGGACAAAATGTGTTTTTTATTAATCATCTATATCACTGAAACACTTTTGACTATCGTCGTGATTTTTAATTCAGTTGGTTACATATACAAGTATATATGACAGGACTCAAAGACGTTTCGAAATTCTTTAATTAATGGAGTGAAAATACGTGAAATGTGTTTTCGATTATTCCTCCATATCTATAGAACCAATCGAGATATCGAAGTGTTCTTTGCTTTAGATTGATGCTTTTGTAAATATTCCAAATACCATTTAAATAAATTTTCTGAATTAGGTCACGAAGAGGTATAAAAAATGATAAAATGTGTTTTCGATTCACCATCGATATGTATCGATCCCATTGATTTTTATATAGCGACGTGGTTAAGTTTGTTGCATACTCAACTATATGAAAAGCAATTTAAGGAATTTTCGGAATTCCTCACCTAAGAAGGTCAAAGGGGTGAAAAGTGATTAAATGTGTTTTTAATTAGTCGTCTACATATCTTGAACACAACGTGCTATTGTCGTGTTTTACACGTCCAAGAGACACCAGATAAGTAGTCTAAAATGTGATACAAGGGTATTTCGAAATTTTGTCTCTTAGAAGATGAAAATATCTTAAATGCGTTTTAGATAAATCTTCGATGTTTGTCGAACCCATCGAGATATTCAGTTTATTTTGCTTCAGAATGATGACTACGTAAATGGCCGTAAAATGGTTTAAAGATTTTTCAAAATTCGAACTCTCAGTACTGTGCAGGAGTGATATATGGTTTTTAATGAATGATTGACTTTAAGATTTTCACTTCCCTTGGATATTTGGACAAATATTTAAGATGTTAAATAAAGATTTTTCGAATTTCAACACCTAAAGGGGTAAAAAGGCATAACATTAGTTTTCTGTCAGCCGATAATACTTTCCATAATCAATATAGATATTAGGGTATTGTTCGTGACCGAATTATGCTTACGTATCTACCTAAAATTAGTAATACAAGTATTTTTTATTTTATACGATACCTTAACTATTGAGAATAAAACTTACTTTGTAAACTTTCAAGACAGACGGTTCCAAAAAGCAAGCACGGCGAGCGAGATATAAATTATACAGGGGTTTTATTTTACTGTTCTACTGAGGCGTGTTGTTGTACAACCTCTATAAGCTCAGGAAATTAATATTTTATTTTCAAAATTAACTATCATTAATAACTTCGACGTTATGTGGCGCAGTTGTTTGTAGCTCGGGAGAAATCAGTCTTAATAACACGTAAACTACGCATTTCATTCGATTACCCTCTTACAATAAAGAGTCTGTAATTACCTCACAACGTCAACATTGATGTAGCTATTAATAAGGCCCAGGCGAAGTCGCTGTTAGTGACAGGGACAAACTTAAGACTGCTTTTCGCGTGGACAGCTATAACTACTTATCCTACTGCAGAGTTATCTCAACTAGCAGATTTGTCATCCTAATACTTGATGACTTAACTACCTATCTGGCATACAAAGATGTTTTAATGGATGTAAATATTATCTGCAATGAGTAATACACGCAAGCAAAGCCACAGGCGCACTGCTAGTATGTAATAAAAATGAAACATCGCTTCAATAGTACGGTGATTACCTTAATGACAGTATTAATATGACTATATTATGGTAACGATGTTGAGTTCTCCACAAAAATTATCTTCAAGTGGCACTTATTCTGATAAGTTTTACCGCAAGTCTGGGGATATCTTGGGTAATTCGGCACTTATATTGTTTTGCAGATTATCCACCGTTTATTGCATACCGCTGTTTAAAACTTCATAAATACTTACATATATCTATTGCTATACAGACTATCAAGACATATCCTCCAATAGCAATGCTTTATCGTCTGTTATTGTTCCTATATTAACACTTTTTAAAAAAATTATTCTGCATTACGTAAGGGGGATTGGTCCCTATCAGATCGGTTTTACGGTTTTTCTTATAAATCAGGGAATATACACATTGTTTTACTTTTTTAACGCTGACAAGGCATAGTTTACTGTTTCTTTCACTTTTTGGAATCCATATGGCATTGTTTCTGTTAATTTTGTGGCATCTGTAGTCGCTCCCGTAAATAAGGGAATATTTCCTTTTCAGCTGTTTCCCGTTGCAAAATAATGAATATATTTTGGTTCCAGCAATTACAGAAAATCAATTATGTTTGTGTATATGCCCAGTCATGACAAAATTTTTGATACATCGACTGGAACAGAAGTTGTCAAGAAGAAACAGATAAATCCAAGGTGGTAGGGATCAATACCCCTTAAAAATCGCGGTCCCACAGGAACGGATGGGTACCCACCTGAAAAAATCCTATCGTACGCCTAACGGATTTCTATTATCACTCTCGCCATGTTCTTCCGCAACTAATGAGCCTGTTTTACCTTTCCGTTCTCTCACTGGTAGCATCCCATAGGGTGGAATGCTGGGTCCATTGAGTTCACATTTCCTAGTAGATACTCTGGGTGGAGCTACAACCTTCGTCACGCCGCTAGGCTTGTGATCCTTTGTATGCGAGTCAAAGGAATCTGTTTCACCTCAACCCATGATTGTTTTCTGTGTAGCCACTAACATGAAATAACAGTCAAATGCTACACCACTGTACTACATGTTTAAACTGCTCGATACACTCATGAAGTTTTGATGCATGAGAAGTCCTTAATTTTTATGACTATTTAATAACAACACTTTGCTTATCATAACACTTTTATTGCATATTTTAGACTTAATTAATTTGGTATACCTGGCTGGAGTGTTAATGTTAATATACATTTTCCTTGCAAAACAAAATTTACGTATTTTTATTGACCCATATCAACCATACTATCGACTTTCGTGTAGGTACTCATTCTTATTCACAGTATGCATACTTCATAATAATTTATGGCACAGAAGACAGTATTCAATTATTATCATTATCTGTTTATCAAGTCCAACTTATATGCCAACTAACGACAACAGTTCCCCGAATTCAAATAAAAAAAAAAATAAAAAAAATTAAAAATCATTTTATAGTAAAAAAAATAAGAAAATAAATTACAACCAAAAAATAAAATACATGGAAATAGTCTTATAAATAAAATTATAGAATATTCCCTTTAAAAATTAATACAAACCCACCTCTTCTATATTCAATATTAAATCCTGACACCAACTCAGATTCACCTTCCAATATTCAGATGGTGATGACGATGATAAGGTGAATGACGATAATAAGTTGAATGACGATATCACGATGATACGATATTAATGTTATTACTAAATAAAGATGACTATATTAAGGTAAGTGGGCTTTACGTCTTGTCAACAGCGTGACAGTGACTCACAACTTGGTACAATGAACGGAGCCTGGGATCGAAGTTGCATCCTCACGGATGCGAGTCCAACTTGTTACCGTTGCACTTCCTCGCTCTGCGACTATAGGCTATTAAGATTACAATTATGACAGTTAAAATGGTGATTACGATATTAAGATATTAAGGTCATGATTACGGTATTGTGATAACTTTTGCGAAATGGAGATGATAAATCTAATACGATGACCTTACGACGAAGATATAAAGTCGATAATGATGACGCTGGTAAAAAATGGCCTACGGACGACGTGAAGTTTACGTCATTTTTCCTGGTATACGGGAGCGTAATTAATTAGTGGTGGGGGGGGGGGGGAGGTGAGTGAGAGTCAACTCTCAGCATCAAGTTCTTGAGCGCTTGTGAGGGGTGACGTGAGTATGAAACAGCACCGGAATGAAAGAGCGGTGGTAAACGGGATCTCCCCGAGAAAACACGCCGACCAACGGCATCGTCCGGCACGATTCCCACATGCGAAAATCCTGGGACCGACCCCGCCGGGTATCGAACCAGGATCGCTTTAGTGGGAAGCGAATGGTCTGAATATTTATTTATTTATTTATGATAGGTACAATGGCAAGGCTCTCGCCTCGCCACTGCACCAAACATTTCCCCCCTTTAAGTTTGCGCATTCAAGCAAACCCCAGTAATTTGTATTGTGTAGTTTGTAAGTGTATGGTGACTTCTGGTACTCGGTCAAGACGAACACAACACCCAGTCCCGAGGAAGTGATGTTAAATATCACCTTCCCAGTCAGGAATCGAACCCGGGACCCTTGACCCAGCAGTCAGGAGCGCTAACCAATGAGCCAAGTGGCCGGACACTGACCATTCTGCCACCGCGGTCCCAGCTTAATTTGGGATAAAAGACAATTAACGGGACAATTATGTGTTATAAGTAACTTGTTATTCACTGTTGCAGTGGCAAACAATTATTAAAAGTAATACAGTTATGAATTTCAAGAATGTTCTTATAGAAACAACCGAGCGTGGTGGCGCAACGATAATGAGTTGGACTCGCATTCGGGAGGACACGGGTTCGATCCCCAACTCCGGCCATCCTGATATCGGTTTTCGGTGGTTTATCGAAATCGTTCCAGGTGAATGCTAGGACGGTTCCATAACAAAGCCACGGCCGACTGCTCTCCCAGTACCTGTTATTGTATTAATATGTGTGTCACCGTCAGACGTAGAGCCCAATTACCTTACCTTAAGGCTCGGTTTCAGTCGCCATATTGAATTTTATTATTTTTCACTTTTTTGGAATTCTGAGAAGAAAATTGTTAAATATGTGATTATACCTCAAATTCTGTTTACATTTCGCTACAGTACAGACCTTGTGATTTACCTGCTAACTTATAATTACGCCGCAATTTGTCTTTTTTTTTATATTCATAATTTTCCCGACAAATTGCGGCGTAATTATAAGTTAGCAGCTAAATCGCAAGGTCTGTACTGTAGCGAAATGTAAATAGAATTTGAGTTATTATCACACATTTAACCATTTTCTGCTCAGAATTAAAAAAAAGTGAAAAATAATAAAATGCAATATGGCGACTGAAACCTTACCTTAAAGGTACACTTGTAGCATTGCCCATAAGTATATTATATGACGTATCACTCATGTGAAAAATGTAGACGTTTAAGTTGCATAATGCCATGGTAAACCTCGTACAGAAGCAGCAGTGCCTATCACGTAAGACAGTTTTACAATCGTGAGTTTCTTAAGCTTCCGGCACAGACACTAACAATTTCCAACATTAACGTTGAACACAAATTTCTCGTCATAAGAGTCTTCTGTCTAAGACCCCTAGTACCTTTAATTCATGAACGTTACTTTCCCAACATGGCAAACTCTACTGAAAACCCTGCTAGCACGAATCCAAACGTTTTATTTTTCGGGGAGTACGTTTATTGTCGAATGTTAGAAGCTGTGGCCATCACAGGCTTCTCATTTCGCGTGGCACTTCTTTAGCCGAAAAGTGGCGATTACTGTGGCACTAGGATTTATTCACGTTGTTCTCAGGTCTGACCATCTTGATTTATGTATTTCATGGTGTTTCGAAATGATTCCCGCTGAACGCTGCGATAGTTTCTTCAGCTGACGTGTTGTTACATGTGGTAAACGGATAATTGGAAATGCCAGGTTCCACGAAGCCAGTATGCTGAAATAAAGAACAGACAATCTAAGAAATTAGTTTTTGGTAAAAATTTTTAAAAATCGAAGTGAGGTATTTCTGGTACACATTCGTTGACAATGTATTAAACGTGCATTTGATTGGGAGAACACGGAAGACTCAAATGCTATACATTTATTATAAATAATAAACCCTGGATATAAAGCGACAATGTAATACTTCACTCAGACAGTCTGAAACGAGGATATAGATTGCAACATACGGGGTGATAGGAGTGTGTGACTCTATCGACGGGAGGTCTCTACTCCGTATCGACGCCCGAGTCACTTCTCTACCAGGATACATCAGGACGTCCAGATACGACGATGTTTCGATCACCATGACTGTAACTATACATCATCCTCGGCAACATGTAGGACTGTCGACCTAACAATTAGTGGCTATTTTATCTTATAAGGATGTACAGAAGCAACCGCATAATAATCACACCACGCGAACCCTGGACTGAATTGGAGACGAAAATGATTGTGGCGAGGTATTGTACGATAGCATTTTATAGGTGCAGTATGACAATTCCGCTCTTGCGCTCCACAGATATCTTACTATAGGCGGTTCGGGATAAAGTGAGCACTCAAAAAAGCCCTGCTACAGTTCTGTTTTCAGTCAATTCGTATATTTCCGCTAATAACATTTAACTACCATGCTAGCGACGGGAAATATCTAACCTCTCTGGACACTTCACTTAATTATTGCGCGTGTAAGATAAATTGTGCAGTCAGTAGGCCTACAAATAACAGTTAAATAAAAAAAAATTAATTAACGATATAAAATACAATTATGTGGATTTCGGTTGATTTGGTTACAGTATTGTTTATTTAAATATTAAAATACACGGAACTATATTGCGTAATTGCGCTGCCAACCATGTACGAACAGCAAGGCAACTATAGTTAATGTTAAATTGTATGCAGCAACGGCTAGTGATATTTTTCAAAAGTTAAATTTTTTGTGTTCACTTTATCCCGAACGACATATACTACTGTTCTGACCTGCATATTATGGGTTCAGGTTAAAATCCTGAGCAGTTCAAGCATTATTATATGTTTACTGACATAACGGACATTAAACAATCCCTGGTCGTGGAGCGCAAGAAGGGACTATCTCCGTACGATGTTGCCACATTTATATGCGTTTGTTTCTGGACAGCCTGTATAACGTAACATAACCTAATCTGCCTCTCAGCGAGTAAGGTAACCTTTTTGTACAATGTAATGTGATAGAGACTCAAGTAAATATGCTCCTAACAAACGGACGCGTATTTTAATAGTAAACATGCCCTTAACACGTAATGACATTATGATCCTCTACTTATTTGAGTCGTATATCAATCATTAACAAAGCACGACAATATATATTGTTAAAGTAAGATACGTCGGTATTCTCATATTTAAAAATACATTTTTTATTTGAGATGTTAATCAGAAGAATGGAAATTTTGTAACAGAACACTTTTAAAAATATCTCCGTTAAATCATGGTAACTTTGGGTTGGGAAAGAGTCGTTGCAGTGGGCTTTGTGTCCCCTTTCCTGGCTAATTACGGTTATTCCAATAGTTTTCACCTTGCCTGTTCACGTTAATTAATGTGTTACCAAGTTATTCGCCCAAAGTTCTGTACTGAGGTAAAACACGTTAATGAAAACGCAGGACTTTAATAAATTTTGATAGCATGAACCCCAGGTTTTATCTAGGAGCCTTAGCTGTGAATATTTTTCTTTTTTAACTATTCCTTTTTATGATCGCAGCTAGCCAGGGACTAGCAGGAGAAAGTCTCACATGCAAGCCAGGTTAAAACGTTATGTATGAAGAAGATACGCAGGTCGGTGGTATACGTGGTATTCGAGAAAAAAATCGTTATCATAAAATAGCACAGATTAAAAAAACTTACTCTAAAAAAAGAAAATGCACTAAGAAGTTGACAATAATTACGTTATTTCTTGACTACTTAGAATGCAATCAATTTATTAGGACAGTAATGTATAATTATTGTTTTTTTTTTTTAGTAGCTGACAGCCAAGGTTAACAAACGTGTAACGAAGTATCGTAGGTATACATATAATGTAATGAAATGTAACGTAGACTGCAGCTATGCATTTCTTAATCGACACACAGGCAGCAGCCGCGCGGTGTTGAACAACACGGGGGAGGGCGTATACGGCGAGGCTGGGAGGAAAGCAACTTGAGTGAGCGACACGAATGCGGGCAGACAAGTGAGGGCAGATGTCGTTGACAGTTGTGTCCGATATATACATTTTCGATGTGCTTGTATGCTATAAGCTCTTTCTAATTGTATTCTATTGTTGTTTCTTGTTGCTTAGAATCGCTTTGAGGTATTTAGATTTGTTTTACACAACATCTGTGTTCATTTATCAATACATTTTCGAGATGTCGCTTTAAGTCTCTGTATTGTTTACTGTTATAACTAGGTTTATTTGTAACTAAGGTGTCGCTTTAGGCAGTTCTATTCATGTGTAAATTGGTTTAATTATATATTAATACATTACCGAATTAACTTAACTTTAAATATAATTTGTCAATTTTAGGAAATTTCGAAACATTTCTTAAAGCTTGGCTGGCGCCGACTCCAAAAATAACAATAATTGTGTATTACTGTCCTGATGATTTGGTTGTATTCTAAGTGTCTAAAGATAACGTAATTATTATTTACTCTTTAGTGCTTATTTTTTTCAGAGTAGATTTTTTGAAGTCGTTGTTAATTTTTGATAAAAATGTTTTATATTTTTTATTTTTTACAGAGTTCCGTTGCCTACTTTCCACATGCGAGCTGTTTGTCGTTAAGGAGTTCTGATGTACCTCCACAGCCCAAGTCAGTCCAGAACGTCCTATGACCATATATAGGTACCTACCTAGCCTTGGATTGTGATAAACCTACCAATATCTCAATCACTATACAGTTCCTATTCGATTTTGAGGAGTTCCCATGTGTATCTTCGAAATCCAAGGTCCAATACCAATGAAGGTAAAATGTGACCCCCTTGAAAATATTCCCTTTCCAACAAGAAAATATTTTTTCTAATCGGTTTATAAATGACGGAGTTCTGCGATCACAATCATAAAAAAATACAACCGAATTGATAGCCTCCTCTTTTTTTAAGTCGATTAAAACCGATAAATTATGTTGGTCAGTGTATCCAAGAAAACCTTTACAAGACTATTTGGCGAAACTAACCACTTGTAAGTTAAAAATTATCCTTCGACTAAAGAAATATGTCAATTTATTTTATAATTGTATGAAATTCATTCCAGTTATAATAATTTTAACGGACATAGGTATGGTTATTTCCATTGTAGCATTGTCATTATCTTGTGGAAAGTGCATTTCGAACGGGAACACGTATATAAGTGCACCACTTATCTATTACGTATCGCACCCATTTAAATGTCCGTAAAATACAGTCTAAATTATCTTTATTCTTATTATGTTTAGTGTAAATAAAAAAGTTTGTAACCACTGTAAAACATTGGTGAGGCCCATATTGACAAAAACATTTTGTTACCACAATACCTTTTCTTTCTGGTGTACTTAGACGATCCGGGATAGATTCTCTACAGTCTCACTTTCAATTTTTAGTATGTGGTAAACGTGGTGGATCTTGGATGTTAGTGGCTGTGTTCTGCATCGAAAACCTTCCGTGTTCCCTGCATTTGCATTCCACCACAGCTCCATACTTCATTTTATATTCACCAGTTTCATTCTCGGGGAAGTTCGCGAACTTGCGTTCCGGCACCGCTGTATACTCACCTCATTTATTTTCATCCTCTCCAAACCGCTGTATTACCTACGAATCCTATTGTACGGCAGTTTAGCTGGTAATATTTAGTATGATATGTTATGTGATTATTTGGATAGTAGGATTTTCTGTGTTGCTACGATCGTTTTATCTACGCCGCGTTTCAGAAATGTGTGTCCAAATGTTGCCATATTTCTAATTTTATGCGTGTTTATTTCTACAACTACACGTATAAAAATTAAATTATGTTAATATAATATTAGCTTAAAATGGTCCATTTTTAAATAGTTAGTTAATCTACAAACAGAGTACTTAATTAATTACAAGAGTATTGTTTTTTATCAATTTTATCCAATTCCTGATGAAACTGTGTAAACAAACAGTCGCGTGTACACACAAACACACACACAAAATATATACATATATAATTTCTCACTTCAGTGCCAAGAATTAGAAGAATTTGTAATTCGAACGTTGGTAGATATAATTAGGTAATGTTTTTGATAAAATATGAATTTTTTCCTGCACATTTCCATTTTTGAATGTATCACACACTACTTAAGGAAGTAAAAACGTTTATTTTAACCATCGGTACAGGTTAAAGTTTGAAGCTGAATATGTAATGATTGTAAATCCGTTGCTACGTAATCCATGTTAAAAGCCAAAGCAATAATATTGTAAATACAGTTTATATAACTTCACGTTTTTACGTAGATATGAAGGTTTTGAAAAGGATGTGACCTACCAAGAACCTATTTGCGGGACATGCCGTAACTGCGAGTTCGCGTAACAAGTTAGTGGACGCTAGTTCTGTTTTACATTGAAGGCACTGACACGAGGAAGGCGATTAAGTCGAATATAACACGTCCGTCAAACACCTCATAGTCTCTAGCCGCAAAGTACTGAACTAGCTTACAGTGTTTTCGTAGACAATGTTTTTCAATGGGACTTCAAGCGATGACCCTGTTATTTTATTTGTGGAAAGTATGTGGTAAGGTCCAATGTAGGTTTCACATTGAAATATGTTAAACAACAATTTAATCTTCATTTGTGTGTGAACATTGTGCTACGAATTGCGCCATTCTATCTTTTCCCGTTCGTGAAATATAAGCAATCAAATTTGTAAATATAATTTTGGAACATCGAGTATTTAGGAAATAAAAACATTCAATAGTTCCTCGTTGTAGAGGTCCCGTTCCTTGGCGTTCTCTTTCTCTAATACGGCAAGAATCTATCACTCTCCCATTCCTCCAGCTCATCACGTGTGTGATCACGTGATTCGGAAACCCAGACGTCTTCGCCTTGTGGATCTGGGTTCTACACTTCAGCTTGTACTTATAGTCTGTGAAACATAAAGTGAGCACTTTTGGGCGCGGCCTCGCCTGGGATAGTCGTTAAAATGTTTGTTTATTGCCTCGGAGCCTCGGACGTTTACTTTTGAGTAACGAACAATTCTTAGTGTCATTCAGTATTACTTTGGATGCTACGTTCATATTACACAGTGGCAGAAAATTACTAATGGTTTAACAGTCTAATGTAACTAACAAAAAATATGTTATCCCGTCCCGAGTTAACTTTGGCGTGGAGTACGTTTTCTGGTTGAAAATTTACTACCGCGCATTACTCTGGTACTTAGTGCAATAACATCGGTTTCATAAGTAAGTATGGAAACTAAAAAAAAGTGTATTTTTGTATGCGAACTACGGGATTTGATTTGTAAAAGGAGAGGATGATTGATGATATTTTGGTCAGCACTTAACATCTAGGTCTTTAGTGCTGGTGTGCAAGCAGCGTCGCCGGAATAAAGGGGTAAGGGAAACGGAAGATCCCCGAGAAAACCTGCCAACCAGCGGCATCGTCCGGCACAATTCCCTCATGCGAAAATCATGGGACCGACCCTGCCGGGAATCGAACCCGGATCGCCTTGGTGGGAGGCGAGTGCTCTAGCCACTGTGGTAACCACGGCCACATAAAGGAAGGGCAAGAAAAGAGAGTAAGCAGGGCTTCAAAAGTGCTCATTTTATCGCGAAGCAACTATACCAGTCGATGACACATCTTCCACTGTGCCGGCAGACGGAAACTGTGATCCCGGTCGTGACATCGAAGAAGTTCGGAGACCGAGTTCATCTCCTGCGGCGCTTGGCTCGGGTCTGTCGAGGAGGGCGTTGTTTGCGGGGGTGGGAGGGGGTTGAAGACGAACAAAACTCGGCGGAACTGCCTTCGTGCACGCCGCAAACAGCGGCGGGGAATATAAAACAGCTCCCAAAGTCTTGGCTGCGACCACGCGGGTCCTCCAGCTGAGAAGAACAGAACGTAGCAGTCTTCTGCGCCGCGCCCTCCAACTTGTTTGTCGGCGACCTCCCCCGAGGACGCCTATCCCCCTTTCCGACCCCAGTCCTTTTCTTCTTTGTCGACCTACTCACAGTGCGTCTTCACTCCGAGGTCGTCTTTGCCAAACTACAGCGTCTAAGATTCTACCATACTGCAAGTTCAAACATTTGCTCATTGTTGTGGAAGTACTTCGGCTTCTCCCACCAACAATATTTTTAATGACAACTATTTATTGATTTCGTATTATTTGAGCTCATACATCTATAAAAAGTGTTTAAACATCACTAATGGTCAGAAGTTATCGAACTTGTAATAATTTAAAAATAAATATATTTAATATATATTACATATAGCTTGTTCGGAATAAAGTACAGTAGTGCAACAGTTGGTTATATACAAAATGTAAGTATAATTTATTACTATTAATACTAAGACATTTGGTTAAGGTGTTGCAATAATGATTTAAAGAATTATGTTGCTATAAATATGCTTAAGGTGATGCAATAAAACTATATTTTCTACGTAGATGAAAATAAAACAAGTGTATTAAAAATATGTAGTTACGTTAGATAAATAATTAAAATTTAAACAAAAACAGTAAATATTAACAATATTGTTTAGTTTGTATTGTTAACACAATTTATCGGATACTGTTTTTCTACTGTTCTACAGTTCTCTGATAATAAGATACTAACAATGTTCAAATGACTTAAATTAAGTAATATATTAGTGAATCCAATTTGAAGATCAGCGAATTCTGTTAAAAAAGAATACACGTTTAATTCATAATTATTTCATGGTTTTAATAATATATAACTTGAATATTTGTTGTGCAAAATGTGTAAAAATTTTTCAGTGCGAAAATGTGTACATGTATAAATATATAAATAAAGCTTAATTTATGCCCAGCAACATTTCATTGTTTTCAAATGAACAAATATTACTAAATGGTTAGAAAATTCGGTTATAGCGACCAAATATTTCGTTTTACCTACACAAACAATTAATTTGTTCGCGCAAACAAATATTGTTCGATCAGAACAAAAACTTTATTCTCTCTGTACAACCATGTAATACAACTTTATAAATCTCGGTACCAACATTTGTGAGGGCACTCGGGTTCGAGTCCAGGTCTGGGCACAGATTCTGTTTTTCCGTGTTATTCCAGGCAAACAGTGAGATGGTTCCTTCACTTAGAATTTGGCCCCCTTCCCTTCCTTGCACCCTTAACCATTGGTTCCGTCTGATATTCCCAGGCTGTTGACGACATGGTTATTCGTACATCGATTATGTTTAGCAAAATACTCTGAGTTAATGACAAACTGAATGGTTTGGTTGGATATATGCCCTTGTTAGTGAACGTTGTCGTAGGAGTGCAGTGAAGATATTTTGGTCAGCACCTAACATCTAGGTCTTTAGCCCTGGTGAGGGGTGCAGACATGATGTGAATATGGAGCACCGTTGTATTGTTGTAGAGAACCAGAAGTAACATAAAAGGACTAAGCACCAGAATATTAGCAACAAAAATAAAAAAGAAACACACCAAGAAAGCATATTTGCATGTTGGTTGACTAAAACCATTTCTGGTTTCTTTGGATTTTTCTTTCTTATTTTTCTTGCTCATTTTCTAGGGCTTAGGCGCTTTAAGCTACTATGAGTTTTCTAAGTCAACATTTACTAGCAAAGACGCATTTCTTTTAAAAAAAATTTAGTTTGTCATATATCCTCATTGCAAAAATCATTCAAAGATCACACTCTGAATTAATGTCAGAAAAAAACTCCAAATATTTATTTCTGTTAGTGTACTATAAATACTCGAAGAATACCAAAAATTATATCTGGTTTTTATGCTATAATATATAGCAACATCTATGTGACAAAAATAAAAATTCAATAAAATTGTCCACGAAAAATTGTTGGGTTAAGATTTGAAACAAAATGACTGATAGTAGCTAGAAATAAAACATTAATAAAACAATGATGTTTAGTTAGTTACTTATATGTTGTTACGTCTTACTATAGATTACCGGCCTTGACAATAATGTCATTGCAAATTTTATGAGTTATGATTTGCCTTAGAACAACGCAGTTTCTTGTTTATTTAGGGTAATTTTAATTTTTTATTTTAATTATTATTATTTCTTATTATTTCTTCTTAAGTGCAATTATTTACTATGATAAAATTAAGAATCTGTGTTTGGTATGGGTATACTAATTAAATATGCATGAATATTGCAGTAGGTTAGGTTTGTATTTAAACACTTCAAGTTGTATACCGGCTGAAATCTGAACCTTTTAATGAGTAGTATTAGATAGCCAGCCCGAGAACAGTGAATGGGTGGCGGGGGACCTACGGCTGACCTTTGACTGTTGACCACGATGACGTTACGGTGGCCATATTGGATGACGTCGTACTCAACATTTTCCAATATTTCGGAAAAATATATAGAAAGTCCGAAACTTTCCGAAAAAATTTCGAATATTTCCAAATAAAATTAGTAAAATTCTAAAATACTTTGAAAATTTCAAAAAACTTTCGGAATATTCCAAATAACTTCCCTTTTTTTCACTGACTCGAAGTCTAAAAAAACACATGGGTGAAGCCTCATCCTCAAAGTGGCTAAATGACTCCGAGGGTTAGGATTCAACCTTCAAACCCGGCAAAATGACTCCGAGAATTAGCAGTCAACCCGAACCCTCAAAGCGGCTAGCTGATTCCGAGAGTTAGGAGTCAAGCCACATTCTCAAAGCGGCTAGATGACCCCGAGGATTAGGAGTCAGTTCGAGGACAGGAACATGTCATCAAAATCAATCGATATATTCTCAATACTTATTTTTGTTAATTTTTATATTTTTATAAACTTGTTTTATTGATATATTTGAATTAATTAAATGTTTTAAATACTGTCAATTACTTACTTTCATTTTTCGTAATAGTACTTGCATAAACTGGTTAATTACTTACATCCACTTTCAGTAATAATACTTTTACAAACTTTTAATTGTTTGAAAATGTTTATGAAATAAATGTAATTACATTTATTAATTTAATTTTACAAGTACTTACATTTAACGATGTGTAAATTTAATTTTTTAATTATTGTAGATATATTTATTATTTTATTATTTTTTATGCTCTTAGTTTATGTGTTTATATTTATCAAAATATTACGAAATACCTATATTTGTTTATATATTTTCGTTAATTTACTTTAAAAAATTATTATTGTAACATTTTATAAATTTCATCTCAGTCGTTTACTGGACTGATGCCAATAATTCACAAATCCTTTTCATTAAATATTATCCAAATTTCCTTAAAAAATCAATTAAAATATTTATCATCCTTCTGATTGGCTCTTATTAAATTAATTATCAATCACACATTTCATTACGCAAGTACTTCTCCCATCATCCATGCTAGTTAAAATCATAGTTTTTATTAATTTAATATTCTATCGAATTTTTCATAATTTTGCATGGCAACATGTATAGCTACATATCACAATATATTTCCTTTCAATTTAGTTAATTGTTTTTCCTCTATCTTCACCACTCAGTCACAGACTATTTCACATTGTTCGATTTTCATTAAATCAGTATCTTTTAGCTTTGGAGCCCACTAATCTTGACACATAGTGTTGCGGACCATGTACCTGGAGGCCAGTGGTCGGCGGCTGTTTCGTGACACCTTGAGAGCTGGCCGATGATTCAAAGCCCGGGTGGCTCATAGTGGGAATCCCGCCGAAACTACGTCATAGATACCTGTCCCAACTGCGTCTTAACCCTTCGAGGGCGGCCGACGTGATTACAAGCACATCCGAAACATGATGAAATATCTATTTTTAGACCCCTGTAATGCGGGGAACACCCGACTGTCTGGGCTAGTATAAAAGCACAGAATCGGCACATTGGAAGCGAGTTCGCTATTGGTAGTGCTAGAGGAAGGTGCTACGCCTGTGGAGAGAGACTGGTGAAGATATCTTGGTGATGTCAAAGTCTACTGTGAGGCGGCAGGGGGCTACCTTCGGAGCAGTGTTTGGCGATACAAGAGGACTGATGCGGCGGGCTGACAGGCGAAGAGGAGGTGCGCGACGGGAGTCGAACAGAAGACCTCAAGAGTGAAGACAGCGGTGCACTCGGAGTGCTGCGCAGCACATGGTGAGCCATCACCACTTCGGACTGATAAGGTTGTACATTGTCATTATTAGAAATACTGTTGATTGGATATATGACTGTATTTTATTGTGATTTATAGTGTTTAATTAATTGATGGTAGACATTTCTTGTGCTTTAATTGTCAAAGTTAATTAACGTGTCTGTGACACAGGAGTAATTGTGTGCATAACTAATTGTGTTGTGAGAGTTCTAGTTGATTACTGTTTTGTGTATTTCCTAGCTTTGTGAGCTGTTAAATCCAGTACTTAATTTAACTCCTTTATTTGTAATTATATACCTCTATCCCAAAGAACTCATGGGAATTGCCCACATGTAAAGTTTGTGCTCTCAAACTTGTAACAATATTTTATTTAACTTCGGTTAACTCCTACATATCATTACACAAGTACCACAGCTTTCATCATACATATTTGTATTATTTCAATGAATTATATACACATTCTTTTTTATTTCTTTGTATACAATCATTTATACATAAATTACACTTAATTGACCATTATTTTAATGCTTCTTTGTTTCTCATACTTTATACAGGCACCTTTCATATTGAGTTTAACAACACACTGATTTTTTTTTGTGTAATATTCTTAAAAATCTACTCATATTCAAACGAAACCACATACTTAAACACTATCAGCTACCCCAACGAACACACTATTACCCAATGTGCATATACATTTAGCTTTGAAGCTAAATTTTCAGTAGTTTTGCAATCAAGGGAAAGTCTCGCGCAGAGTGTGTCACGGCCTTACTTGTATTTATTTAGGTCAGGATCAGTCGTTTGTACTTCGCAGTGTAGTGAATAATTTGTTCTTTCTTTTAAAGTACTACTTTTTTATTTTTATTTACACTTTCTCAACCACTGTAAAATAAGCACATGTAGTTTCGTACAGGAAACAGTCGCAACGCATAGCTATTACCGTGACACGAGTATTTAAATATGAATGCTTTTTCACATACTTATGTATATTATGATATGTGTTGTGGAGTATCCTCAGTTCTCAGCCGGAATGTGTGTAAATTCTGCATTCACGTGATGTCGCAAAGCAGCACTTGACATCTTGATACTGCTGTCCTGTCACCTTGCAATATCCCCTGTCATCACCACCCCCCACCCCTCCCCCAGGAAACATGAAAATGTCGACATCATCTGCCGGAGTTCTCCGTCTAGCCTACCAGTTGAGCTGAATTGTAGTAAGGAAAGGAACACATATTTAACCTGCACTGCTACACATATGTTTCCAATGTATGAATACGTGGTTCAGATAAGTACAAAATTATACTCTCAAAGCCATCACAAATCAGTAGAACTTATTATTTCGATATCCTGAATTACGGCTAAAAATTATCATTTCGCTTAGAAACACTATATTTTGAATTATTTGGAAGTTGTTGGGATTTTTTTAGAAATTTTTTTCAGATTGTTTCAGACTTTCTTGTAATTTTGAGTGGGAAGTCATCCAATATGGCCACCATGACGTCATACAAGACGACCGTCATAACGTCATTGGGGTCATAAGTCAACCGATGTCACCTGCCACCATCCACCGCTGTGCCCGGACCGGCTATATTATACTACTATAGTGTATAAATAAATTAAATAAATAATTAACAAATGAGCATTGCACGCTTGTCTGGAAATTCGTCGCGACTGAAAGACACTATGTTCGGTGGGGCGGAAGAAGCGACAGACGAGGTCCGTTTTAGGACTTGTGGGGTATGTTTGGCAATTGGAAGGAGGGATATTTTATATTCACAACTTAAAGAGAGCACCCCTACCCTTCCATTCTGTGGTGTTAGGGCCTGTACCACCCTCATCTTCTTTTTTCTCCCTCCTTAGCACTCTGCAAGAGGCGTCGCATCGTTCTTCTGCGAGCGTTGGTGATGAATGAAGAAAAACACCCCTTCCCCCCCCCTTCACCCTACCACCGCCAGCCTTTTTCCATCCTGGCTTAGGGGAGACGACTCTTTAGCATTCTAAATGAGGTCGGTTTAACAACGCTTCGCGGAGAAGCGAAATGACAATCGGGAAGGTACGAGGCATTCGCTTAGCGTTGCCCCCTTCATCTCCCCTTGCTCCTTTTTTTTACAATTTTTTTTCTTTTAGTTCCTCGCGGTTTGTTGCGTCTGCCCCAAGTGTCGGAAATGTTATTTTTTACTCCGCTGGATGAAGTGCACAAACGGGAACAAAATATCAAGGCAGACTTTATTCATCACGATGGCGGCTTGTTTGTTTTTGCGCAAGGTAAAGAATACCCCCATGTTTTAATTTGTTTTTCATTTATCCCCAGCCCTCTGCTGGCGCAGACATTTGTGGTTTCCGTGAAAATTCGTCTTGTAAGGGGTTGCATGAAAAACGAGGCGATGTTTTTCTAGAAAAAAATTTGCGAATAGATTTGTAACTTGGGAAACTCGAGGAAAATTTATTTTTGGACATGAATAAAAGTATCGTCAGGTCGCTGAAATCCTTCGCTTGTACGGGGTATTAGTCCTGATGTCTGAGAATTTCTTCGTGAAGAACAGCATTTTTAATGCCATGCGAGATTTTTTAAATATATTTTTCAGTTTCTTTGGCCCACGTGCCACATGATGGATGAAAGTAATATAAAGTATCTATGAAAATCGCCATCTCAGCCCATGCAAGTAATAACTGGTGTATTAATAGATCATGTCAGTCACTAACAATTTTATTGCACGATGATATAAATTGTTGTGTGAATTTTCTCAACGGCAGCTACTCTTTATACCCCTTATTACTATTTATTGCATAATGGTAAGGACATTCAGAAAGGAACAGTGTAATCAGGTGTAAAACATAGTAATTGACCTATTTTATTCATATTAGTGAAGCCTTCCATTCTAAATCTCGACTTGGAATGGAACTCTGAACTAAAAATACATATAGCACGTTACTTAATATGTTTTACACCTCATAACACTGTTCTCTCTGAATGTTCCTTACCATTAATTACAACCGAACCCCTCAATTTTTAAGAGATAAAAATTTTGAGAGTAAAAGCAACAGTTTCGTGTGAAACAGAACACGGGTCACGCTACATAGTCGTTATTCATACAGCAGGAGTGGACTTCTGTGAAAGGCTTTGTAGACATTCCTCAACTTTGTAGCTGTGGGTCAATCACAACTGTGCATCTCGCCAACGATACTGGACTGATCCATCGGTCGTTAATTCCACATACCGTCAGTTCGTATGTGTTCTCATGCCCAAAATTCATTGCCCCAGAAAAATACTTTTTTTTAAGACCGAGTGTTTTTGGTGCATACACTTTTCCACTTTAATGTTATGCAAACTAGTAGAATTCGGCACACGTTGGTATGCCGAAGTATATACAAAAATGGATGTTGGTCGAACTGCTGCGAAATTCCCCCCCCCCCTCTCATTTCCCCACTTTCACTCTGTTTTTATCCCGTCTATGCCGTGAGGTCAAGCTAGGTATAAAAGTTAATGCGATGCAGAGCAATCTAGTGACGAGTTTATAGCAACATGGATAACCCTAAAATATTTACCATGTTCCAATATCTATGCACAGCAAGTTTCATGGCGATCGGTTGAACTTTATAGAAATTTATATGCTGCAACGCCCTGTAGGGGCGAGTTGGCGAGTTAAAGTGAAATGGATAGCACAAAAACCTTCTCCATCATAATGTATACTATGCATATACGTATATACATACACATACACACACACACACACACACACACATATATATATATATATATATATATATATATATATATATATATATATATATATATACGCATATGGTTTAATGGTGCTCTATCAACCGGTGTCGGATAATATTTCTCTTAAGTCTAAATGAAATAATAAATGTCGTTTACAAATAACGAAGGCGATATTATTAATGTTAATATCGTTCATGAAAAAAAATTCTGTTCTATTACTGTGGTACACACCACTCCTGAAACCTCAGTATCGGTGTTTATACCGCACGTGAGACCTTTCTTGCGTCCCGAAAATTGAATTACAAACTCAGGTTTTCCAAAACACTAAAAATTACTTTCACGCTGTTTTACACCTCACTGAAACATCAAGTTTCCGAAGCTAGACTTTATATTGACGGCGTACACGTACTGATAGTGTCTAACAACCTTACTGTCGACGAGACGTTACTTATCTACCTACAACTCGTTCTTCAATTTCCCCTTACTTCCTCTAACAGCGCTCGACGTTTCTTCTTATTTTCAGCCTCCAGTTCCAGCTGCCATCATCTGGAATTATTTTCAGCCGTCAAGTTCTCACCACTTACACACGTTGTTCTCACCTAGCGTTATGAGCACTTAAACACGTTTGTAATTCTAACATTACAACCATAATTAGGGACCCTTGTTTTCGCGAAAAGAATTTTCGCCTCGCTTTGTTTCGGCGCCTTACGTGCACATCTGAAGTTCTGCTTCATGGTCAGTGATTGGCAGAGACATGCAAAATTCGTTTTATCATTTGGTAGCAGACTAAACTTCACTTTCCTATACATAACAGAGCATACCCTGCGATTCAATTGGCCACGAACTTTTATGTGTTGTCATTTACAAGTGTTACGTCTTTATAGAGATTGGCGTCTCTACTGTGTAAGCATTCTCCGTGGCAAGTCACGACAATATCGGCCAGCGGGAGACGTCGAACGAGCCTATAGTCACTTGGAGTCTAGTCAGCTGTCAGAAAGTAACGCGAATTTTGCATGTCGCTAGTGACCGGATATTTTAACTGTCACGAACCTTGGGATTCTACCGTCAAATCTCAGACGTGTGGTGTTGCAGGAATGTCATTGTAATTGGCTCAGTCAAATGAGATACGGCTCTTCACACAGACACTGAGACCATGGAGCATAATTGCAGGAGTGTACGTAAGACACTGAAACAAAGTGGGGCAAAGTTCTTTTCGCGAAAACCAAGGGTCCCTAACTATAATACAAGATTAAAATACCTTATTTATTTTCTACTGCGGTTTTTAGAGTAACTAATGGTTAGAGACAGGAAACATTTGCGGGTTCTCTGACCCATAGGCTAGCCTCCAAGAATTTTTGTGAAATCGTGCAGACCTCAGCTGTCGCTGTCACAGTGAAATTGTCCTGTATTTAGTTCCAGTGTTATTATCGGATCACCGACTTCAAGTAGATGTCAAATAAGTCAACGGTCAATTGCGAAAGTGGCAAAATCTTACAGTTGCTGAAAGCCTAGATTATGCCTGAAAGAAAACGCGAACTTTTCAGATCCCTACTAATAGAGCATTCAGACACATACATACACAGGATGCCAGGTAATTAGCGGATACGGACTGTCCCAGGTGAATATAGTTTAAAAACTAAATAGAACATACTCTTTTTTAAAAGTCGTAAGGAAGTTTGTTTACGAGGAAAGTTCAACTAAAGATCAACAGCGAAGTGGAAGTAAAGGGTAAGTTAAATCTTGGATACGAACTGCACCCCATGATTTTGTGACCAAAAATAAAAAGAAAATACTTTGAACATAACGTTTTTTTTACACAGACCATTACGGGCGAATGTTGCCGTATTACAGGAAAAACCCACAGTACAAAAAAAAACAGTTCCTCAGTCTGTACATGTGCCGGAAGACGGGAACAGATAACAGTTCCCGAAACGTCGCATCCGTTGTCTTGAGAAAAGTACTAATTTTTCGTCTGTTTTTGTCTGTGTTGTGTCTTGCCTGTGTTCACATCCACTCGTGCCTCTCGTTATTTGTGTTGTCGTCGTTCATCCATCACGTGCTTTTTTCACACACCACATTTATGTCGTATTTTATTAATTTTTTCGTTAGTCTTTTGTTGTTTTTGTGTTTCTACAGTCGACTATATTCCACTTAGCAATTAACTTTTTTTGTAGTTTTTAATACGTTTTTTGTTTTTGTGTCGTCTTCTGAAATATATCTGTTGACTTCATCTTATTTGCTTTTCTTCCTTTGTTTTTAATTTTATTATAGGTGTTTCTGCAACACGGCAAAATCCGCCAGCAATGGCGTACGTCCAAAAAACCCGTTGTGTTTATTATACGAACCCGTTGCAAGAATCGTTTAAAGATCAAGAAAATTCTCGTTGGTAAAAAGTCGTCGGGTACTTTGCTTACAAGTAAAATGACATGGTAATGCTAACAATCTATCCTAATTTCCCGTTCACTGGTATTTTGTACCTATCTCATAAACTATGGGGTCCGGAATCTTTTTACCTATAAGTATTCTCTGGTTAGTTTTGGTCAATTATTGACGTGGTGATGTCCGTATACGCGAATAAATTCTTGTATGAATAGTGGCAAAAACTACAGCAATAATTTAAGGTAAGGTCCATCCGAATATTAATTTTCCTCATTTACGTTGCCTGAGCAATTGCGAAATATGTTTACTAGGCTTTCAGCAACTTTTTAGACCCAGCGAATGAGAACGTCAACAGAATTATCATCGCTAAATCTCACACCCTTTAAATGCAGTCAGTCGTTTACGAAAAGTGCAGTTGCCACATTGCCTGGACGAATGATGTTTGTCTGGCGTATAATGTACAGCAGGAAGGAAATAAGTTTTGATGCGTCGAACATATTTGTCGCTTGCGTTTAATGTTACGGCTACAACCCATCGCCAACGCGTTACGGTTATTGATAACGTTCAGGAAGTAACACTAAGGGGTGGGATAATGAAATCATTATCCGGGACTAGATGCAATTATGAACATCCAGAGGGTTCATAAATAAGCTAAACTACGTCGTGAACGGCAGGACTGGGGTGCAAATATTATCCTCCCCTCATCCTAATTTCTAATGCGTAGCTTCTCCCTCGCCCAGCTTTACGCGTAAATGGACTGTTAACTCTGTACTACGAGACTGCTTCTGCAACACGTAAACTCAGAGATAAATTAATTCTGTAGCAGTCACTGTATCCACGGATCACAACTCCTTAACACTGGAGAGGATTATCAACTCTACCACGAAGTCGATGATCTCCCATTTACACGTTCCACGAAGCACTGCCATTTTTATACATACATGGGAAGGGAGTAGAAAACATGTATTAATCATAACATTTATGGTGACTATGATTATACTATTATTCCCCATAGAATTTAAGCAAACTTCTACAACATAAACTTGAGAAAGATTAGTACGATGAAAATAACTAGATTCTACACTTAATGGTGCATTTGGCACCACGGTTACACATAAAAAATGCAGTTAGAATGCAGAAAGAAATTTTGTTTACGTTCTTATGGCATTTGATAAATGTAATGACTTGTAACATAATATACTAAAGAATTTATTTTTAAATACTTTCCCCACTTTTATCTGTGTTAACATTTATAGTATTTAAAAAAAATAGTTATACATATTTTCAACAGTTATTATTAATAACTAAAATTAGTGGTGATACAATGACAGATTGAAGATACAATTTTTATTAAATTGTTATTTTTAATAATTTTCATTCTATTCTAATAGGTTGGCTGGAAATGTTTTATAGTACGTGTTTCTCATTATTATTTCAGCCAAAGTAAGAAAAAATGGTCGTAATACATGCTAGCGCTCACTCATACTGGGTACAAGAGAATAAGTTACAACATAATTGATATCAAACTGTTGCTTGTATAGAACAGACATAGCATCTTTCGCATAACGATGAATAATTGAAATTAATTTGACAATTCTTATATTTAGCTAAGATTTTACCTTTAGTATATTATAAACAAAACTTAACATGTTTAGAGTTGTACAACTAGTGTTGATTTTAATGTTTTTAAATACGTTAAACTTGAGTACCACTACGTGCATAACTTATGACAAGTATCGATACATCGAACGCATGAAGAAAATTTACTAGCAGTAAAAATGATTTTTATCCACTAAAAAAAATTCGCATACACATTAAAAATGGAAATATTTCAGCATCGGAAACTAAGTATTTACGTAAACCATACTTTGTGGTACGGTAAGAAATTCATACGTGCATTATGGAAGTGAATTAAAACAAAGCTAGCACCTGAAATTTGACTCCTCCCCCACAACTGTAATTTTCCTTGCATCACAGTGATTTCTTTCGGAAAGCACGTGGAGCGAATCCGTGTACGCCTTGTAATTATTGCTTCGCAACCTGCTATGCATGCCTTTGAGACGTGTGTAGGGATGTAAAGGAGTTATTTAAACATAGATATCCTGTACAGGAATCACAGTACTCCAAAACTTAATGCGTATGAAACAGTTGAAGAACGTATGTAATAACTACTAAATTGTTTAAGCGTGTTCACATGGCAACAATTCATAATATTCTATTTGCACGACAAAGGTTTTGGTTTTATAGACGTTACTTGGGACTACATTTTTTCACTTGTAAACATTTTTCAGCTCTCATAGTTTTCCCATAGTGACATGTCAGAGTCAGACTTTGCAAGTTACGGGAACATAGGAATAAGAAAAACCAAGACACGTGCTCAAATTAAATAATTTACACTGGTATTAGATACCACGGGCAATATGCTAAAATATTTACAAACACACAGCAAAGGATTTTTTAAAAATTACTATAAATGAAGTAAATTATCATTTTCAGATTTTTTTTTAAAGGGAAACGAATTTCATCGTGTGTTTTTAAATCCTGCTGGGATCACTCCAGATTTTCGCGTGTGAGAAACATAGCAGACGCGTACTTTGGCTGATGGGGTTTTCTCGTGGCACTCCCATTTCCCTTGACCTTGCAACCCACCGATGCTCGGTACTCATTTAATTTCTTCACAAGTGCTCAAGACTTCGATGAGAAGATTTCTCCACTACATTAAGGTAAATTATACTATAGACTGGCAAGGTTAATGTTAAAAGTTTGGCAAGTGAAAATTTCTGCCGCTCGAGCGCCGGTATCGGTAAGAGATATAAACTGACCAATTCCGTAGCTGTCGTAAATTTAAAATCACACAAAGTTGGTAATTTGGAATCAAAAATTGGTTTGTTAAATTGTAAAATTAGTTTTGCTATGGTTTAGTAACTTTTTAGACCCATTAGCGAAGCAGTGCAACTAGCTGAGGAATTTTTCCCCATATAAATCTCTCTCATAAGAAAACACACTTTCTTTCCAACCTCATCTGCGCTGTCGTGGAAATAATTTAAGGGCATGGGAAGAGGCAATGGCAACTCTCTGTGAATTATAACGAGAGCAGTTTTTTTTCATGTCTTGTGGCTACAGACATATTTCATTATTATATGGGCGTATTTTAATTTTTTTACAACTTTCGAATATCTTTTAGTTCCAGCTTTTATGATTTAAGGTGATGGCGATCAAATAGCTGATCTTATACTCTATAGCGGCAATTATTTAGATGTTTAATTTATGGTTGCAATAGTTCCTACTATTTGGCATGTTGATTTCAAAGTCCGTTTACGCATTTTCATATGTAAATCACTGTTAAAATTTGGATACCGTGCATTTAGATTCACTATTTTCATTTTGGCATTAAATGTTATATTTTCACATAATTTAGTATTTTTTTTTAACTTACTGTACTTGAGGGACGTGACTCTATGAAAATAAGGAATGGCGGCAAGTTTCAGACAATGGGGTTATCAAAATGGAATTTTGTTTGATTAAATCGGGAAAATTTTACATTTACCGAATATTTTCCGGGATCAGAAGCCACCAACCTGAATTTTAGGATGCATCAAAGTAGTAAAAATAGAGGTGTTGTAGATTCGGCAATAACACATTTTATTTTTGTTTCCATGTTCAAGAAATAAGACATTTAAGTCCAGCCTTTAAGACTATCTTCGGTTAAGTACAACCATGAAACAAGTACACTTTATTAACTTTGTTGTTGCAACTTTTGAGAACTAACCTTTGAAATGTATTTGGATTATTTTCTGAGAACATAGACTGTGACAAGCCCAGTAGTCCTGAAGCAATTATTTACTCTTCTCGTGCTAGCTACCGGTGAAACACTTCAACTAAGCCTTTAAGGCCTCGCTCTTCAGTTTTACAGTGATTTCGAAAAAAATTGTTTTATCGCAAATGAATACTTATATAAAAAATTCATTCTTACAGTTTTAACACGTATATATCATAGTTTTTATCTGAATTTTTCTGTTGCAAAACACCAAACGGAATTTTAGATTTTTGCCCCTGGAGAGTCACATCTTTTGTTGTCAAAATATTTTTTTTTTTTGCACGCAAACGGTACATTATTTTAAAAAATACTCTCGAAAATTGTGTATCGTATGACTGTACACAATCTCAAATTTTTTCAAAGCATTTGGTTAAAAAAATATTTGAGTTAATTGCAATTGTTTGAAATAAATGAAAGATCATGGCCTTAAGGGCGCCGCCTGGCTGAGATTGTAAGGCTGGTAGGTTCTAAAAGCGTGTCGTTCTTGCTCGGAGCTAAGCGGAGAGTTTGGAAACTACGCTGCCCAGCAGTCTGTCTCTGTTGCTCGCTCTCACCCCCACGCAGTGACCGACATCCCCTCCCTTCGTAGATACTGTGTAGCTAGCTTCCCTCCCTCCCACCATCAGTCTGCTGGCATGTCTCCACCCTACCCTCATCTTCGCGCGGTCGTCTGTACAACCCACAATGGCACTAGGAACCCCCGGCCTTCCTCGCCGAGGTCTTC
>PNEQ01113344.1:0-21169 GCA_003012365.1 Medauroidea extradentata
CCTACTGCCAATCAGCGTGAGGCAGCTGCTCTGCTAGTCGGCAGCCAGGCCAATAGGAAACCTGTAGTAACATGCAGGAGCCAAACAGACACGGGGCTGGAGTCTACAGCCTCGGGCAGCCAATAAGCGGCCAAGTTCGCCTATATCAAACGAGCCGCCACGTCATTTCACGTCTGTATTACTATTTAGTCTGTGACTCAGTGCAGGTGCAGAACAAGCGAAACAAGTATTATCTTGCACCGCTATAGTCACTGTTGGAACTGAATAAGACAATCGCGTTTCTTTTAGGCGGTTCACTTTCAAGTGAGCACTTCACAATACTTATAATAATAATAACAACAATAATAATAAGTATTTATTGCGATTATAGAAGTAAAGTTTTGAGAATTTTGAAAGGTTTACACTCGTTTTAGTAACGTAGAAGTATTCGTATTAAATATAATGAAGATGGAGGCATAATGGCTTACAGAAAATTGTAAGCAGTGTTCAGTTTATCCTGAACAGCCAATAGCTAGGGGCACGAGTATTTCGCGTATTAATCTGGCAACAGCCTAGACTTCTCAGCCCTATACACGCACTGGGTCAAAGTCGATTATCCATCATTAGCTCCTAACCGTACAAGTGGGTAGCATGTGTTAGCCCCACGAATTATTTTATTATTTACTACTGGCTTGCAATCTCCGAAGGTGTATCAAAACAGGTGTCGTCTAATCACATAAGTTACAGTTATATATAGGTTCTTGGTGTCCAGCCCGACCTAGAATCAACACGCGAAATACTCGTGACTCTACCAATAACTGCTTATGCGCGAACAAAGCAAAGGTTCTTGTGCCGCAGTATTCAATATGCGGATATTTACAAACATTTTGCACCAATCACGTCAACTCTTGTACTTCTGCGTGTGCTTATTATTTAATTCCACTTCAGCTCAACCAGACGCAACGCAAGTACAAATTTAGCGTTGCATTCACACAAGGCGATATTTAATCGGCCCCCGCGTGTCCGGCGGATTGTGAAAATGTCCTCCTTATCTACTGCTGCCCTCCAGTCCTCTACGAATTAAAATTGTTTTCCCAAATTGTCTCGTTGACAAATTAAACCACCTGTACTGGAACAAATGATAATGAACAGAGCCATTGATTTGGATTGAAAGGAATTTGGAACTATCTTGTTTCCAAGCCTTACGTGCCTCAGCATCAGTCGCCATATTGAATTATTTTATTTTTCTTTCTTATGAAATTCTGAGACTAAAAGTGTGAAATTTGTTACTATAATATAAGTTGTATTTACCTTGTGCTACAATAATAGCATCGCAGTTAAACTTTTCACGTATATTTAAGTCGTAATTAGTAGATAAATTTTTTTTATATTCTTAAATTGCTCGACTGATTACGACTTAAATATACGTTTGAAGTTCAACTGCAGTGGTTTTATTGAAGCGCAAGGTAAATACAACTGATGTTATAGTAATAAATTTCACATTTTTCTTCTCAGAATTTCATAAGAACGAAAAATAATTCAGTATGGCTACTGATGCCGAACCTTAAACTTTTGACTGCAAATCACATACGTGTAGTACCGTAGTAACCTAATTAATTCTGATTGGTACAGTCAAATGAGAAACGTACTTCCAAAGACACGCTGCCAATAACAATTAAACATACCTGCAAAGGTGCATGTATGTCATCGAAACAAGTAGTGCAGAAATATTTTCGCGAAAATCAGTGGTTCCTATACATTAGGCATGGAAGTCATCATGTAAGACGTTCCACTTGTCACACTCTTTAAGTCGTCAGGGAGGTCTTTGTTGTAGATGTATTCAAGATGTATTATCACTACTCTTGTATAGTTGCCTGGAAGACGTGCTTCTCTGGACCCTCAGGTGAGAAACGTTCGTAATCATCACGTGATGCCACCACGAACCTGACCATCGTTTGACATCAAGGCGCCTATAGGCCATTCCATACGAATAAAAACATTTACAGAATTAAATTTATTAAAACAATTTTTCATACTCAATGATTCAAGAAATTTCATTGAAGGCACCACTTTAAAAGTGATCCCGAAATATTTAAACAAATGAAGGTGAAAATAATAATGTAGCTAATTTAAGCAGTTAACAACAAATCCCACCCGACACAAAATATCCTATTCTGTTAAACCAATACAAATTTCTTATAACTATTTTCTATATTATTCAAAATAAATAATGTGCATACGTTTTATTAGTTGTATTAAATTCGGATACAGAACTCAGTTAATGTGTGACTTGAATAAATATTTTCATTAACACCCCTTATCTACACTTAAATATTTTGAGTAAGGACAAATTCAAAAGTGTTCGAAACGAAAATGTTTCTCAAAAATCAAGACATTTATAAATTAAAAACGAAATGGCCGTGATTATGACGTCAGCGTGGCGTCACCTGGCACTCAAAAAAACTTAATTCAATAAATATAAAATATTTAAGCAACGTTTGATGGTGTGAATAAGTATTAAGGTCGCCGCCTACTAGGCGCTTAAAATGCGTCACAGTGTGTTCGTAAATACGTTATTTACGAAACCATTCCTCATGTGCCCATTGTGCCAATGTACAAAAAATTACACTTAAAACAACGACTATAGCAGTTTCAAAGCATCGCGTGAATTATAAAAATAATTTTGCAGTCCCTCAAAATTGCTTAAATTTTTTTTTCAACCTGTTATATCTGAAAAACTACTCACGGAATTCGTGTGAATATACTCTAGAAATATGCAGTGGACTTTGCTTAAATCTTTTCAGCAACAAATAGATGGGGTCACCACTGGAAGTGTCAGTCAGGCCAGTGATCCACGATACCACTGCACGCCGTTACAGTGTCTTGCGGTAGAGGCGATACCGCACAAGACAACATCGCCCTTGGCGCCGTGCCTTACTCACTCAAACACACTTAAGCATTTGACTTTATGACTCCTTACTGCGTCGTACACAATGGCTAGAGACACTGGTTAATCGCGGGAAAAGTTGATTGTTTGCTAGGCTCCAACTTGCTATGTATAACACTGAAGGTTTTGCACCTATATTGGCTATCGGTTGTATGAAGCACTGTGTCCCTCTTCAACAGACCCAGTTAAAACCGTACACTTTTAACACAGAACGTGTGTGATTCGCCTAAAACTGTTCACACGTTTCCCGATTGAGACACTACAGTTTATTGGAGACTATGTTAAATATTTTCGCGATTTTCCAGTGACTCTAACAATGGCGTTGCCAAAGCTAAAATCAACCAGCCTTAACTTTACGTTTCCGATAAACTGACAGACTAAAGTCAAGATGGCTGTTCACAGAGAACCTGCTGATAATGTACGTGATTATGAAAACTATTGATTTCTGAATATGGTTTTATTCACCAGTATTGGGACTTCATGAGGAATGTAACAAGTGTGTCTTGAATGTTCTCGAAAAATCTTTTAAATTGTGTTGGATATGCATTCGTAAATGAACTTTAAAAGTTTCGGCGATAGATGGTGTTGCTGGTGTACTCAAAAAATTTAATAATAAATGAAAAAAATTGATAAATGGGCCTATTATTTAAATACTTGTGTGATACGCTTTTATTGCAAATAAAGGCCTATAATGATTTATATCACAATATTTCCGTTAAAAATACTGATTCTCATTAGTTATTCAGCTGTCGTTACTTTAACTTTACGTTTGTATTGTGTTGACGAAATGCTTAAAGTAACGGAAACGTAAAGTCAAATAGTAAAGTATTAGAGCATCGCAGCCCAGGTTGTCGGGCTCTCAGGAGGCTGCAGGTTGGCCGCACACCGCCTCCGTCAAGATTTGATCATCGAGTCGCCGTTACCGTTAGTGCATGATGATCGGCGGGGAAGTGGTTTCCGTAGTTGTGCCGGGCCTCCGCCGTGGGAAACCACGTGGAAGGAGGCGGGGCTAACACCGTGGGCTCTTCTGTTTCGGCATGCAGAGTTACATCTGCGAGCTCTGACTCACGTATTTCCACACGGAACTTTAAATAGTTATTAACCACACACGTACTTCATACTTCATATTATCTCTTGAAACTATCAATATTCCCTCAAAATTATTAAATTTTCTTGTTCGAATGAGATATTTTTGTCAGCGCCTTAACATCGAGGCATTTATTGTTTAGTGACGGGCGGGGGGAGGGGGGTGACATGTTGTGAGTATGGAGCAGATCTCCGAGAAAACCCGCCGACCAACAGCATCATCCGGCATGATTCCCACGAGCGAAAATCCTGGAATCGAACCCGGATCGCCTTGGTGGGAGGCGAATGGTCTGACTATTTGGGCACCGCGGTCCCTTCGCTTGTTCAAAGTTACTTAAAATGTTCAAATTAACCCTCTTACAGTGTGGAGGCCAGTGGGGTGTAGCCTGGTAAGATTCAGGTTGCCGAAATTTATCAGTACAGCCAAGATTGTTTGGGGGAAATAATTTTGCTTCGTTTGGTCTCAATACCTTAACCAGCAGCTCTGTTTCATTGTCAACAGCTGGATGTTTTAACTATCACTTCACTTCGGGTTCTAATGGCAAATCACAGACGTCCGACATTGCGGTAACCTTACTCAAATTGGTGCAGTCGAATGAGAGAGCTGTCTGAACAATGACACGTTGCCAATAACCACGACGCAGATCTGCCGATGTACACGTAAGGTATTGAAACAAAATGGTACAAAATTCCTTTCGTTACAAATTTGTAGTTATAAATCCAGAGTTGTGGGCTAATTTGACTCTACAACCACTGATACGCTGATCTGACGGCTCGGCTCATATTCGGTAGCCACTAGACAGTACATATTTCATGCCCTGGTTTACAGCGCATTCATCAGAAGTTCTGAGAATCTGCAAACCGTCTCTTGCCGCTGACCTTGAAAATACCCCTACTCGTAACAGATGATATGCCTACAGTTTTTTTGGAAATTATTTCAAAACACGTATTTTGCAGAACCGTAATTAGTTCTGATATATTATTTTTATTCTTGTTATTTCAATACCGCAAACCAGGGGAGGGTAAGGGGGGTTTGGACACTTTGGGTGACTTTGGGACATTACAAAAATTAATTGTCACATATATGGTAGCCCTTCATAAAGATATTTACTTGCGATAGTTTCCGAATTATAATTAACCACTTGAAATTTAATTAAAATTTGCTCACAGTTGATAATTATGGAAAATAAAAACAGTAGTCACCCCTTTACGGTTTAGCCTATATGTGTATAGGGAACCAATGCAGTGTCTAGTGTCGTTATTCCTGACATGATTCAAATATTATGACTGGGGCTTACTTTCTGACCTCCAAACTTATGTATACTTACATAAAACTGAAATCAAACTATTATTTAGAGGTGTAATTAGATTTTACTTGCCGGCGTAATGCCTAACAGCGTAGTTCCTGACTGCGTAGCGTCTAACGGCGTAATTCGTAATAGTGCAGAGTCTAATGGCGTATTGCCTAATAGCGTAGAGTCTAACTGCGTAATGCCTAATAGTGTAGAGTCTAATGGCGTAATAGTGTAGAGTCTTACGGCGTAATGTCAAATCGGCATAATGCCTAACGGCACGGCGTAGTGCCTAACGGCGTAGTGTCAAATGGCGTAATGTTGAACAGCGTAATGCCTGATGGCGTAATTCCTAATGGAGTAGTGTCAAACGGCGTAGCGCCTAACGGCATAGTGCCTGATCGCGTAGTGTCAAACGGCATAGTACCTAACGTCGTAATGCCTAACAAAAAAATTGTGGTTTTGCGGTTCTAACTAGGTATGAAAATCTAAGTGCAGCAACATTTTAAAAGGGTATGGCAGGGTGCTTTTAATATTACGTTAGCTAAGTGTAATGGCGAGCTCTCGGTAAGAAGAATGTACGCAGGTTCATTGATTTGTGCGTATGGACTAGGGTGTGGCGTGAAGTGTCACCGTAAGTGTTCTGCGCTATTAGGCCTCGAAAGAGCAAAATACGTCCTACATGCTGGTGAAGTGACGCTGCGCGCGGATAGCCCCTGACAGGTAAGCAACCCGGCGATCACTCAAAGATCTGGAGACTCGCCAACTATTACTATTATTACTACACTTCCTGCTCCTCGTTACGCCTCCGTCCAACGGGAACACTTCCCTCCTGTGTTCCGGACGTTGTTAACGGCTGCTCCGCACTTTATCTGTGGGAACTGTCTACAAACACACGTAAGTACACGAGTTGCAGTTTCTTGAAACCCGCTTCCTCCCAGATCATTATAAAAGTATACACTAACGAATACAGGCTCGTTCTGAACGAACCGTTCCGAGACGTACACAATTTCAATAGAGCATGGTTAAAAAAATTAAGTCTGAAACTCTTACTTGTATCATAATTAGGGACCGTAGGTTTTCGCGAAGATATTTCACCAGTCTGTTTCAGTGCCTTACGTGCACATATGCAGTTCTACTTCATGGTTATTGGCAGCGTGTATTTGTAAAGAGTCATCATTCATTTGACAGATGATGCATTGTGGGGTCGCGGTGTCCGAGCGGTCAGATCGCTCAGCTCACACCAAGGCGATCCGGTTTCGATCCCCGACGGGTTCAGCCCGGATTTTTCGCACGTGGGAAATGTGGCGAACATTGCCGTTTGCCGGCGGGTTTTCTCAGGGATCTCCCGTTTCCCTTGCCTTTCTCATTCCGTCACTTTTCCATTGTAGGGCTCCATTTCATGTCGTCCATCAGGATATGCAAATGCCTACGGACGTCCAGTCAAAATTCTGCACTCGGGGTAGGATACCCTGTCCTCGGGTACCCTCCCCATACGATGTTTATTTACTTATTTTATTGGACTGTGCCAATCAAAGCAAGGTCAACTGCGACAACACACGCTTGTGATTTGCGGGTATAACGCCTAGACGCTGGGAGTTAAAACACCCAATCACTGACCACGAAGCAGAACTGCAGGTGTGCTCGTAAGGCACTGAAATAAAGTGGAGCAAAATTTTTTTTTGTGAAAACTTACTGTCGCTAATCATAGCACAAAAATTGCAATTATGAAATCAGCTCTGTTAGTAATGCAATTAACATAAAGAGATCACACGTAAAACTGTACCTACTTAAAATTTTGATGTTTCATTGGAGCATTTACTGGCTATTAACCCTCCGATATAAGATATCATTGCAATTTAAGGAAATTTTTATTTTAGGATACAAAATGCTGAATTAACATAAAGTTTTACATAAAATTATATAAATATCAAATAAGACGTCATTTAAATTATGCTGTTACTTGTATCAGTCGCATAGCTTCGTATTGATTCGGCTGGTTGTTAAGTTCGATTCTTCTAGTTTTAAAGTACTTTTAAATGGTATTTTGTTTTTTTTTTCCTTCACATGGTAGTGATACCTTATACACGTTATTGGTACACGTCTTTACTCGAAAATAGAAATGCGACTGAGTTAACACGTATCGCCTAGAGTGAGTTTACACTTTAGTAGGGCCACCATTTTGTCGCAAACAGGTTTTTGCCCCACTTTTTTTTTCAATGTCTCAATTACACAACGGTATCTCTGCTTCGTTAATACTGGTAGAGTGTCTTTGTCGAGACATTTTTTAATTTGACTGCATCAATCTGAATTAGATTATTGTACTCCGACGTCTGTAATTTTCCAAGGCCAGTGAGAGTTAAATCATCCAATCACAGACGTTGTAGCAGAGCTGCAGATGTGCACGTGACGCTTTGAAACCAAATGTTGTAAAAATTGCGTCGCCATAAAATCATTGCTACACATTAGAGAGCAGCTGACGCTTATGAAGGTGCTATCACCATCCTCTCAAAAAGAAATCAGTTAGATTTTCAGGCGGCGTAAATTTTAAATTCCTAAAATTGTTAAGACAGATTTTACTTTCTTCCTTATCGCAAAGCCTAAAACCGGCAAGTAGGAACTTTTCTAAAGTCTTCCTGACCGTAATATGGTTTACTTGCTATGTATACTGACTTTTCCTAACACCATAAACCTTTATAACTATTCAATTTCGTGTCTTTTATATATATATATTTTTTTTTTCAGAAAAAAAATTGGCTTACAAGAAAAATTTTAAGAAAAAAGTAAAATGTTTAACTATCACTTCAAAACTGAATTTAAAAAAGACTCTACAGATAACTATTTAGCGTATTTTAAACCAAAGTGATCAGGAGTTATTTAGCGCTTAAGTAGTTTTTTTAAATAATGAATTTTTAATAAATGGAAGACCTTACGATATTCTCGATTGAGTAGTCACTGGCATTTGTTTAAGTTCAGTTTTCCAAAATCACGGACAGTTGAAGGGACCATGTTAAACAGCGGGCACTCGAACGAATGGTAATAATTGGCGGAGTGGGGAAGATAAGTACAAATAGAGCAAGTCAAGTCAAGAAACAAATTGTCTGATTCAATTATAACTTAGTGTGTACGTACTTGGCGTTTGGTGCTGTTATCGGCCTGTCCTTTCGCGAACGTCTGATGTACGTATTGTTACGCAACCAATTTCAGTTCAAAGTGGTGTATTTGTTTCAAAGTAATATAGCAATGAACCAAATTATATCTAGAAAATACATAATACATGTGTATATTTGTTTACATAAAACAACATTCCATTACAGTTTAGGCCGCCTTTTATGTCAGGAAATAAACTGAAATAGCGCTAGTTTTAAGTAAAATTTATAAGAATGACTTCTCTTAGATTTTGACATAAACGCCCTTCTTTAAGTGTCGCTATACACTGAAATGTCTGATGGATAGTGTAGTACCCAAATAAAACCAATACGTTTGGACGGTTCATCCCTGATGGAAGGTAGCACACATCTAGTACGAGTCTCGAGTAAGGTTTACTCTGTCTATCATATATACAGGTTTACAAATGTCAAGTTTGTTCAGAAAAGTCTCTCAGCTAAATGCACCAGACATAAAAAAGGTTATTGTGTTATCACTCATCTGCGATTTGTCAGTAGACCCCCAAGACATCTAATTACTTAGAATTAGAGACACGGAAATTTCGAGAATTCATTTGAGAAGACGTTAGATTTCAATCTCCTGCACACTTTCAGTACTTTCGCGATTCGTTCGCAGTTAATGAAACCCTTCCTCGTGAACTGGGAACCAATATCAGACCTGCATGAAAACATCCACAGACTTCCACGCTACCTCGTCACATGTACAACTGGCCACTCAACTGGATCAGCAGCCAATGTACTAGTAGCTGAAGACATAGTATACACAGGACTGTGGAGTCTAGCCGGATGGTCGTTGAACCCGTGAAATATCCCGGTCTCTACTTGGAACAAAGCAAAGCTGCAGATGTGAACATTAAGGCATTGGAATCAAATCAAAATGGCGCAACAATACCTCCACCGCAAACTCGTAGCTCTGTCAATGTATCACTTATAGGGAGAGGAAAATTTCGTTAATTTAATTACCTAAATACTTGAATACATTGTCTTATGCGCGCTCAAATTCCGTCTTTTCGTTCGTTGTCGTATGTTACACTGTGTAGCAGCTAATGGACAAAAGGTCGGGACTTGAGTATGAATAGGATAGTGAATTCCAATGTACAGGTCATTGAATTAGCGAAATCTTCCTACCTCTAATCATTGATGAAACGCAAGAGTAGGAGGAAGAGGAAGTGTACTGGCCAACAATAACTTTATTTACATCTCCTATTTGCAGAAATTTTTGTGTTGTTCCTACTGGGAATCGAAAAAAAAAAAAATGCCGTTCAGGGAGTCTGGTGATAAAGCCACACGGCTATCATGTGATATTAATGTCTCTTAAGAAAGTCTTTGAACACCTCAGAATTCAGTTCTAAACAGCAGAGCATTCATTAAAAAGTAACGTGGCCAACATTAAAAAAAAAAATGCCTGTTACATTTGAAACCATTTAAGTTTGTCAGCACAACTGGTGCGCAAACATTGATGTTTTCCGACCTGAACTGAGGATTGTTAAGGCATAGATAAACAAAAAAGCACAAACGAATCCATTGGAATTATGCATAATATAACATTTTTTTTTCGCTCCTCCAGATGTAGCATATGAAATATCGGGAGTGTTAACCAAGGGCAAGGGTACCGTACCCCGAACTGTATATTTACGACTGGGAGTCCGTAGGCGTCTGTTTTCCCTAAGGATGACATGAGATGAGGACCTACAATGCAGTGAGTCGGGGGAGAGGTAAACGGGATAGCCCCTAAAAATCCAGCGACATCGTCCAGCACGATTATTACATGTGAAAAATCCTGAGCTCGACCCCACCGGGGATCGAATCCTCATGGGAGGCGTGGTACTTCAACCGTAGTGAATATAAGTGTTTCCAAAACCAGTTTCAAAACCGTTTACTGTATATTTTAAAGATATGCATTTGCTAACACTGTATCCAGATGATGTCAGTTGTAAAATACTGATTGTTGGCACATTCCTGCTCAAATATATGTACGATAAGCTTATCAGAAAGCTAAAACAGTTTCATTTTCCTCTTCCTAGGCATTATTACAAGGGTGTGTGACTAACAGCTCACGTTGTTATCTTTCCATAACTCACCCGCCGATTTGTGACGCCATATTTCTTCACCTCACGTGCTAGTTAGTACAACCACAGGGATCACCAACAGCACTTAAACCGCATATCTGAACCTGTTTTTTTTTTTCCACCTTTCAGGCACAAACACAAGGGAGTGATAAGGGCCACAATGTGCCTGACGTCCGTGAGCGTTAGCAAGGCTATCGAGTTGTGTGCAATATTGTTGTCTTCAGGGTGCCGCCTGCCTGCACGTTACAGAGTTAGAAGTGGCGGAGCTGTAAGGGCGACACTGAAGTGCGCATCAAATTCCCCATCGCCTCAACGACCCAAGAACTGAACTATCATGTAAGATTCCCGCCGATCCATATTTACTGTGGGACTTCACCTCTTTTGTTAATATCATTAACTTTTGTACAATAAATAAAATATGTGACGAATAACTGGCAATATTTATTGGTAGTTACATTACATTTTACTATAAGGTGAGCGTTATTGGGTGAAATCGGTACTGCTAGTTATTTAGCGTTTATTATTTGGTGAGAAATATTTTTTTATCTTATAATTTAATTAGCCTAATAATTTCACAGCTACGCTTTAATTTTTCGACTATACTGTACATAATGAAAGGTAAAGTAATTAGCTACGTCCTACTGAATCATTTTCAGTATAATCTAGCCAAATTTCGAATCAGGGAGGAATGAAGAAAAATTCGTCATAATAAGTGACACGGGCTCTTAAGGCGACCTTCTGGGTGACTGTATTTGGCGCGTTTGAAGCCTAGAAGCGCGGAAGTGGTAAGGACGAGACAGCACGCTCATAGAGGCCGCGTCTGCCACATAGGCGATCCGGATTCGATTCCCGGCGGGGTCGGGCCCAGGATTATCGCATGTGGGTATCGTGCCGGACGATGCAGTTGGTCGGCGGGTTTTCTCGAGGATATCACTTTTCCCCCGCCCTTTCACTTCGGCGCTGCTCTACACTCATCTCATGTTATCCCTACCAGCGCTGAAGGCCTCGATGTTAAGGCGACCGACTACCCCACGCTTCAAATGTGTTGCAGTGTGTTCGTAAACAGGTTTTTTCTACGAAAGTAATCCACGTGTACCCATTCTTCCAACGTACGAAAAGAAAACAAACTTGAGATAAGGTCGGAATCTCATTGTTAAGACGCTCATTAAAAATTCTGTTTCTAAGTCCTCCGACATGGCAAAAACGTCATTTTCGGACTGCCGTACTTCAAAATGTACTAACAGGATGTATGTGAAATTCACATTGCAACCTGCACTGACCTTAGTTGCGGACTTTCCACCAATAAAACAATATGGTCACCGCTTAAAGTCCAATAGTAAAAACCGTTCAGCGGAAACCTTGCACGCTAGTTCAGCGCTTGGCTCGTTGAGGCGACGCGGCATTTTATGCGCGCTTCAAGGTCGAGCTTACAGCTCCGTCGCTTTTGAGGCTCTCACGCGCGGGTAGGCGGCGCCCTTAAGAGCTGACTAAATTATTTCGCTCTCTCTCTCTCTCTCTCTCTCTCTCTCTCTCTCTCTCTCTCTCTCATGCTCATCACGTCTCACCCTAGCCTCTAGGCGCAAGTCACTGAACTGGTGTGTAGTCTTCTCGCCGACAACGCGCCTGTTATGAGACTGTCATTGGTGACCCTATCATGTTATGACGTATTAGGCTTATTAAATATACAGGTGTATTCATACCTTAAAAAAACCGCAATTGCTCTTTTTTTTTTTGCCATTTTCGGCCACTAGAAAATATGCTTTAGTGATGAGTGGCGAACATGAAATAAGTATACACACGTGTAACGTTCATTAAATGCTAATCCTAAGATAACATCTGTTATGTGCGATGAGCAGTTTTCGAATAATCTGGCAACGGCCGAAGATCTGCACACAGCTAAGGGTCCTGGGCAGGCGGTCACCTTACGTGGTGATTGTTACAATTTTATTGGTGTAAAGCCTGAAGCAAAGTTCATTGCAAGATTATATCTGAGTTTCGCATACATCCTATTAGTACATTTTTAAGTACGGCAATCTAAAAAAGGTCATTTTCAGCTAAGTTGAAAGGCTTCGAAACAGTTTTTTTTAATGACTTTGGTGCCTTAACAATGACGTTCTGTGCTTGTTCGAAGTGTGTTTACTCATCGTACTTTAGCAAAATTGGCACATATGGATCAGTTTCATTAAAACAATGTGTGTCAACGAAAGTCTTTCAAACGTGGCTCTGTTATTTAACGTAGATCAGTTTTTATTAAAGTTATTCCGGGCTTTTTAAGAATTTTGAAGATTTTGCGTAGGTAATTTAAAATAAACAAGTCAGAAATTATCTGTTTCATCTATGATGTTAACCACCAAAATTATTTTTTAAATTGTTCTTGTTATGAAACTAACATTCTAGATTAGCCGCTAGTAATATTTTGTTTTTGCTAGGGGATAGCTAGCGAACACGTATATTAGTATACTAGTATGTTGATAGTGTTTACTTAAAACGTAAGGCAAAGTTTTTAATGTGCCAGATACATGTTTGTTTCACTCTTGTGTCAACAAGAAATGAGGATGTGAAGTCTTTACATTTGAAGTCACTTTCAGAGAAATGCCACCCTACTAGTGGAACGTGTAAAGGTAGTTTACATAATCATTAAACTAAAGTGTTCAATAAACAAGTTTTATTATTCGCTCTTACAAATATGGTGTACAGGTGGTAACACTGACAGTAACCACCTAATTGTTAAAAACTCATTTCAATTGCGAGCCAGCTCGTAGAAATCAGATCAAGGATGACGCTAACTACCTGGGAGACTTGATGCAAGCAAGGATAGAAATTTACATATAAAATTATACTGTATGTGGTTCAGTACCTGTTGTACTTACATACATACCACCACTAATGCTTTTCGGTACGGTTCACGTTGCAATAGGATCGTTTAGGCGGTATTTAAAAAACATTGAAAACTGTGAGTAAATACGTACGTTTACTTACAAAAAATTACTAAAGAAAAAATACACGATTTTTTTCGTTGTGACAATATTTCCCTCGTCTCAATGCAGAAAACTGTTTTTGTATGAATACGATATCATGAAAGATGGCTGTGCTCCGTCGAATATATTAAACATGTTGAGCCCTATTATTGCACACGCCAGGCTCCAAGGTAAAACTAGACCCCGTAGAAAGCAATGTTACTCCTTCGGCTGCAGTGTCAGGTCTAGTATTTGCGTTGAACCTGCAAATTTTACGTTACCATTTGACATCAGCCTGGACTGCAAGTTACCGTGTGCTCATCCGACTGCTGCTGTTGCCCAACGGTTTGTGTACCACGCCGTGAAGGACTTTTTCAACGACTCATACAAGGTCAACTATATAATACCTCCTACCCTGTAATACAGACGTACAAAAGTACGAAGGCTCGGAGCCAGTAACGTAATTGAGTGTCTACGGGTGAGTATAGGCCTGTGACTTCTAGCCTGTCGCCAAATAATACCGCGAAATTTACATGTCTCTAGGACCGAAAGTATGACCGTTGTGCATAACTTCTAAATCTGCGAAGCACCCGGTGTGTGTATGGTAATTACACACATAAACACACTAACACGCCATAACAGAATGTATCATCGCTTAATGGGTATTGATCCCTACCACCTTGGATTTATCTGCTTCTTCTCGATAACTTCTGTTCCAGTTGATGTATAAAAATGTTTGTCAGGACAGGGCATAGATACAAACTTAATCAATTTTCTGAAATTGGAACCATAGTATATTCATTATTCTGCAACGGGAAACAGCTGAAAAGGAAAAATTGCGTTATTTACGGGAGCGACTACAGAGGCCACAAAATTAACAGAAACAATGCCATATTGATTCCAAAAAGTGAATGAAGTAAAACAATGTGTATATTCCGTGATTTATAAGAAAACCGGAAAACCGATCTGAGAGGGGTCAATCACCCTTAAAGCCATGCTCTCTTGCTCCCACTACTTTAGCGATGTTAATGTTTTACGCACAAACAAGACCGGATATCTAAAATCTGCTCGGCAGATTTGTTAAAAATCGTCTTCTCAGTGTTGGCTGATTTTTGTTCAAGACAGTTAATACTACGATTTTAGCTGATTATGTAACTAACGGAATTCTGGTTAATTGACTTTTTAGTTGAAACCATGCAGTATGTTGTTTTGAAAAAAAAAATTAGCTATCGCTGAAAAATAAATATTTTAAACAAAGCTGCCAAACATATTTTTGATATCTGCTCTTGTTTAATCTTTAAAAAATAATTGTCGCAAAGCGGTACAAACAAGAGATCATTATATGATGTCTCGAGCAGAGGCGAGCTTGACATGAGAAGACGGTTGGAGGTCAGCTACGGAACGCGAGAGTGAGGTATTCAAGACCACACAGAGAAAACTTGTCGGTCTACTGGAACGGCAGCCACGTTTCCGAAGTGTGGAAATGGTAAGCGTACCCACCGAACTTGTATCTCAGTTGAGTGAGAGGCATACGGTCTAACCACTACAGTATGTCATTAATGTTTTTTTCGTACTTAACGCTCACTTACTGAGAACGTTTGTTCCGAACTACTTAAGAATATTTTACAGTTCTTCATTGCATCTAGAATTTTTTTAACACTGACAAAAAAATTCTTCTTTTCACAAATTATAAATATCATATTTACCCACATAATACGTTATAAGTCTAAAAAACTAGAAGCTTTTTGTAAAAGGAAAATGATACAAAACTGAGATTTTAACTGGTTTTTAATGTAAGTAGGATATTTTATCCCTGTATCTATGTTCTGTAAGCGGTCATTTTCTGCATAAAGACCATAGAATTTAAGATAGTTGGATGTTGACGTATTTCACATCCAAACTGGTGATAACAAAGAAAAATGTTGCATGCCAGTATAGAACATTGAGATAAATATGGTTAATTATTGTTTTCTCCTTCTCAATGTACAGGATAACTGTAAAATGATAAGTATATTATTCATGTACAACACTTAAATAAATAATGTTTAATCTAAAATAATTCTCATTATAAGCATCAAGTACCATGGCTTTGAAACTTTGAAACCCATTAAGTTCGAACAAATTTATAAAATTATGAGTTTATGACCCACTGGTTCTGTGAGCTCACGAGTTAAATTTGCAATTTATTATTTTAATTTTTCCTCGCCGCGAAACGTATTAGTAACAATTATAAAACAGTTTTATTATAACTATTTTTAAAAAAAACTCAGCAATTGTAACGGGATTAAAACTTTTTATTCGTTTTTTAATTTCATGTAAAGAATAACAATACAGTCTAACTTTTCATTATCAACTGCCAGCATTACTGTGTAGGAAATGACACAGTTAGGAGCAGTGCATATTTTTTTCCCCAGGGATTGGCAACGAAAGTGTACAATTAACCGCAATCCAGCAACAGTGACAGCTTTGTTATTCTGCCAGCGTGTAACCATTGTGTACGTTGGCACACTTGTTTTTTTTCCCCTGCGCACGTTGTAAATCGCGGTTCAGCGGGACAGGCGGGCCTTAACCTTCGCAAGGGGCGCGGGTGGGGTGAGAGGGGGAGGAGGTTCCGCTCGACTGCTATGCGACCACGGGCGGCGTCACGCGCAGTGCGCACGCTACCAACTCTGACGTCACGTCGCCTTCGCGAACGCGTCCACGCCAGACTATACGCATTCAACAATCGTCCAAATAGTGAAGCGAAACCATCGCTCACAACCGACTATACTTAGATATACTGGAAACTCGCGAGACTATTTCGTGCTAACTCCAAAACACTGCAGCATCCTGAACGGGGTACGATTGGACAGGGGAGGATCTAGGGAGGGGGTGCAAGGGTACAGACTGCCCCGGGCGCCGGGTGGTGGTGCCGAAAATTTTTACTTGGGAATGAATGTAAGTGAGTGTAAAAATATAATATCTACCAAAGTTTAGATTTCCCACCACTTGTTACTGTAGGTCGGATAATTGTCTTACAAGAGATTGACATAGAGCATATATCGTTTCATTTATATAAAAATAAAATCAGTTTCCACAATTTTAGCTGTAACTAACAACAGAATACAGATATTAGAGGGTAAGTTAAATATGCTCTACGTCCCGCCGACAGCGAACTCACCTTAGACGGTGACATACAATTTGTGATAATGACACGAACTTAAAAAATGAATCGCCTAGGGTATTTGTAAAGGAACCAACACAGCATTCTCCTGGAGCGATTTCGAGAAATAATGGAAAATCCGAATCAGGATGGCAAGAGCCGGGAATCGAACCCGAGTCCTCTCGAATGCGAATCTAGAGAATCACCATTGCACCGTATTGCCAACATTGCTGTGCCTTTCTCGCCAATCTCTAAACCTACGATCATATGCAAGCTGTGCCGTTAAGTAGGTTGCTGGAATCTGCAACCTACACTTACCTGAAGAGATCCAAAGAAAATCGAAACACGAATGGGCGTATTCTCGTTCTCGGATGGCCCACAACGGTTAGAATGGAGAAGTAAGTCAAACTACCGTGTGCATTGAGCGGAGCTCACACATCCAAATTTACACGTTCAGAGCAATAACGATTACCAGCTATTAGCTTCCAGTCGATACACACGTTGACGTGAAAGGCACAACAACAATGTTGATACCTTAATCAAGAATCCCCAAACAAAACACATAGTAAAAAATGTTGTTTATTACCCGATCAACGTGTATGATTGGACTGATGGTTGTCCTGCCGTATTCAGTTGACTGTACCTCAAAACAATGTCGTTAATTTGATGCATAAATAACCAAAGTAAGCTTTACCCAAACACGATCTGCTTTTGGACTGATGGTTGTCCTGCCGTAACCAGTTGACTGTACCTCAAAACAATGTCGTTAATTTGATGCATAAATAACCAAAGTAAGCTTTACCCAAACACGATCTGCTTATTCCTCATATGTATGTTTATTTTATTTATTTTAATAAAAAATAAAAAAAACATACTACGTTATATACCTTTGCATAAAGATGTCTTCAAACTTCTAGGGTTAGAGAAAGCTAAATTTCGAATGCACTCAATATGATCATGACAAACTTAAAACGGTAGTTCAAGTCGTGACCTATTCAAATGGAACGGTGTTTATATAAGGAGGATCTTTCAAGTCGAAGTGAGGTAGGACATTATCATGCGAGGCTGGGGGAAGATGCCAGTCATACAGGTTTTTGTTATGTTTAGTTTATTATTATTTAAACTAGTTTTAAAACACTTTTAGCTCATTACTGACTATCACAAATGTCCAACAAAAATTGTACCCTATCATAATACTTTTTACACAATTAATTTAAACATTATGACATTAAAATTCCTTAGGTGTTAAATCTTCCCCCGAGTTACCTTAATATATTCATTTTCATAACAGATTACCTCTTATATTGCATTTTCATTCCTTCTCTAAGCTGTGTTTCAAGTTTGAATATTTTAGCTCATCGGGAAGATAGTTTAAAGCTGTATATTTTTAAAACATTATTATTTTTTATGAAAATAATTATTTTTTCAAATTTTCTCTCTTAAACAATGTTGTAATCCAGTTATGATATATGTGTTTAAGGTTTCAGGTCTCTAGCTCATCGAGGTGTTAGTTTAAAGACGATAGTAAAATTTGCAGTAAACAGACATATAAGAAGCGAATAATAAAACTCTATATGCATACATTGCTCATAGTTACTGAACACCTTATTGTTACCGACTGACAAGAAAGAGAGTAAATAAAAACTATATTAGCATACGTGTTGTACATACTAAGTAGGTTTTCATAACGTGGTTTCATTCTTTCTTAAGGATAAAATATAGATAAGGTAAGAAATACGAAGTATGCCTGCCCGAGGCTAAGGCTCCTAGATCGGCCAGATGCCAGACTCTACTTATGCAAACTATCAATAAAAATACTGGGAAACGACACATGCTCTAAATACTATGAAACACTTATGGATGCGGTGTGCAAGAGTAACTGTTAGAGGCGGCCAATCTGCGCGCCAAATAACAAATAAACGGCGACGAAAGGGAAGACCGAGAAAATAAAAAAAAAAAAAACATTGAAAAAGATAAAACAGGCCTCACTGGCGGTACATCATTAAAGGTATAAAACGACTAGAAAGAAGAACTTTGAAGAACTGGTTCCCCCTCACGTTTCTGCCGGCCGTTACATGCAAGCCATCCTTCAGAGGTCCAACTTTCCTTCTTCAAAATCACCGTTCGCGTTAGCCAGAGACGAAGAACAGATAAAATTACAATGCCAAGAAATTATCCCTCAACACTCGTATCCCGTAATTTTTTTTTTTTCGGAACTATTTTCCGTTGATTATACACTAAAACACTTTCAATTGTCAGAACACAAATTTTGTTTTGGTAAAAACATTCTTCTGTGATTACGAACCACTGCGAAGTTGCTTCGCATAGTAAGTATATTTCTGACATAGACAATTTTCGTCAATGCCAAAAAACTCTGTGTTGTCATAAAAATAGTTCAGCAGTAGTGTGGTGAATAAATATATCCCCTGTGGAGAATCATCCTACATTCTAAATTAGAATCCGTTGAATTTTAACAGTGTCAGAAATTGGCTAGTTTCTTCACTGTCAAATCTGTTATTTTGTCAATGTTGACTGAAAAAAAGTGAATAAACAATAGACTAAGGTAACATATTGAATAAGTGTAAGTATATTTCATTATTTCATCAGTACAATAACTATTCAATATGTAATTTGAAAACTGCAGTTCAAATCTGTAACTTAAATATCGAATCAGCAGTTACGTGTGATCTTATGCTCTTGTATCGCCATACCATAAACAAGCATGCTACTAATTTTAGTTTACTAATTTTTGTAATATAATATGTAATCAAATAAGGTACACTTTAAATGTAAAATAATATTTTCAATAAGCCTATAAGGCAAATAAGTATTCGTGTTCTTCGGTTGTTGTAGATATTTGAGTAACGTTGAGATTAGCTGTGTTGCACACTATGAAGTCACGCTGAGTTAATAAATTTACAATTTATTACAAACCGTTTATTATTACGAAAACTCCTCTCCTATTCCCTGCTCTCTCTGTCTCTGATGACCTCGCTGTTTCCAAGATGCTAATAAAATACAATAAAATATAAATAAATGGAACATTACACTCACATCCCTTCTTTGTAATACAGTTATAGATACAAATTTCTTTCGAAAATTTATTAAATTTCCCTAAGACAAGTAGGCCTACTAATCAGGCTCTTAATAAAAAATTTTAACTGATTTTACATATAAATGAATACCGCAAGTATAAAAAAAACAAAGTTAAATATTTGTAGTTAAATTATAAATACGCCATTAGGTGTTTAAAAAATATTACAATTTTGTGTATGCTATCGAAATATTCATGTATCGTAAACGTGCACTGTTAAATGTTATGTCAGCGCCTCGTAAGATATTGTCATAACATTCAGTCTGTCGGAGATTATAAATGTTAAAAAGTCATTTACGTGAGGTATTTTAGGCCTGAGTAAACGGCCGTGATTGTTAGTCCATGTATAACTATTTAGTATAATGTTCATTTTGTTAACGATATATGTAATGGCAAGGCAATGAACTCAGTTATAAATTGAATGATGACTACTTTTGAAAAGTCATTTGTTAAATGGTATCTAAAATATTGAATTTGAAATTATTACCTATGCATGTATGTTGCGATGCACAAGTTTAATAAATGTTTACAAACAGTTTATTTATGTGTGTTCACGTATTTAGCCTAGTGCCCATTCATGTCATTCATTTGTCTACTCTGCGACAGACGGGCAGATACTCTGCGATAGACGGCAGGTCACAATATTTTCAACTCACGGAGCACACTCAACAACAAAAGTGCGTTGCCCTTCTCCCTACGATAAACAATGGCAGTTTTAAACAATGAAAATATGGACTCAATGTTTTCCTACAATTTTTTTTTTTTTTTTTTTAATTTCTGAATGTATCAAACGTTGCAAATTTCATATTTTTTATGAATCATCAGCTGTAGCCCATGACTTGCAGTTTCAATTGGAAGCTATTTGTTTCATTTTGTTTATTAGTTTTCGTCGTGTGTATATAGTAAAAACATGTAAATTTTGTCTTTGAACCTCCACAATGGGAAAGCTGGCTGAGAAAAGAAAAAGTTTTGTAGTAGAAAAATGTACTCTCAAGTATAGTCTACAAAGCTGTGGTACCTGTACCGAATATGGCCCAGTTCTCAATATGGCCCACTAATCGCCATAGTGTGGCAATGCAGAGATCGATGTGAGATCGATACACACTAGTCTCCAGTAGGAACATACACCATTCATAAATATCTGTCTTACATCATCCATGTGATTTGTGAACCTTAAGCGGGCCATATTCTGTATCGGTACCTTAAGTCATGCAAATATAAAATTATGATTTTTCCCCCATTTGCAGGTGTTAAAGTAAACAATAAGCTTGGAAACTCAATGAGAATAAATACAGGAGTCCCGCAGGGAAGTATTCTTGGTCCAATTCTGTTTTTGATTTATATAAATGATTTGTGCAACATAGATATAAATGGTCAACTAATATCTTATGCAGATGATACTGTGATTCTTTTTTCATCTGGTGCATGGACATCAC
>PNEQ01113344.1:21269-64702 GCA_003012365.1 Medauroidea extradentata
GAACTTAGATCTGTTTTATCAATTGAATATATAAGAATTGTTTACGTAGCCATTATTCAATCTGTTCTAATGTACGGTATAATAGCATGGGGATGTATGAGCAAAACGGCAATCAAGCCACTAATTGTAATACAAAAAGTTATTTTACGAACTGTGTTTAGAAAGACTTTTAACCATCCATCAAAAGAACTTTTCAGTCGTTTGAGAGTATTCAATATCAGACAATTGTATATTAGAACCATATTAGTCAATTTCTTTAATAAAAAGTTACCAGTACAGTATTTATCTCATATATATCCTACTCGATATAATTTAAACCAAAATTTACCAATTCCCCTAGTTCACAAAACAATTTCTCAAAGATCATCCACATTCTTGCTTTCAAATATTGTAGCAATTCTTCCTGAAAATATAAAAAATAATAATATAAATAAGAAAATATATATTGATCGATGGTTAAATAACTTAACTGATGATGAGTTGTCTTTAATCTTTAAGTAGTAGTTTTACTTTATTTAATTATTTTCACATTCTTTTTATTTCAAATTGTTAAATACAATCTTTATCCATCAAAAAATATTTTTTTTTTTTTTGTATTTCATGTAGCATTAAATTTTTGTTCTCAAATTAATTTATACCAGATGACAAGTTTTATTACATAATTAACCGCAGCTATAGAAAATAATTTGTCTAGTAGCACTCACACACAAGCTTTGCTTATGTGAATGTGATGTCTTCCAATATATAAAAAGTATTTTTGTAAAGGACTGTAATCGATGTATGGAAATAAATTATTATTATTATTATTATTATTATTATTATTATTATTATTATTATTATTAAATGATTACAACAAAACACTAAGCGCCATTACAGTGCTCTGGCATAAATGCGGTATTATTCTTGATCCGCGTATCAGTCTCGCTCTTATAGCTTACTTTTTTTTTCATTGCCTACAACGGATAAAAAAAAGCCAGTAATACAGCTTGGGACGGCACCAATGCGGGCTTCATTGTTCGTCGCTGGAATTCCCGCTCAGAAATAATTGCTTTATTGGTCCATATTTTGCGTCATGGTGCTTGAATTCGAATCAAATCGTGGCAAAAAGAAACAGGATGTTGGACGTGATCAGAATGAAAAACTCACCGAAGCTTGTGTGGCGTCCCCTTTCTAGTCCATTTTCATGAACATTTTACAGTTCGGTTACAAACGGCCCGATATCAGGCCGCTCGTCACTTCCGATGTTGTCCGAATCTACCGACGATAGAAAAGACAGTTGACTTATGAATTTGCAGACGAAAAAGACGGCATTTTTTTTTATACAAAATGTGACATATGCAGAATATTGTCAAATTCTATGTCCGTATTTTGTGGAAACAGTCTTTGCGTCTAGAGGAACAAAAAATGTTGTTTGGACATAGGTCCAAATACGCGCCGTTTCTGTACTACAGTTCGCATACATGACGTACGATTCATAGTGCGCGGGCGGCTGTTGTCACAGTTATTCCTACTGTTTATGAGTTAGCGACATAGCGGAGTATTGTACAATGTACAGTACAGGACTGCTGTAATGACATTCCTCACCAACATGATCCAACCTGCTCTATGAACGTTATAGGTCCCGCAGCCTAGGAAAGGTTTTGAGAGAGTGGCGCAGCGGACATAAAATGGTATCTACTGCGCAGCTACCCGCTCCACATTTCCCCACCCAGCCAGTAAGAAGGGAAATGAGGGAGTCCTGAGTGTGGCATTATCAACTACAACCAATCAGCAGATGCGCACACCCTCGATGGTTAGGGGTAGAAGGAGGGGGAAACTTCTCCCCTGCGCATTGTCAGGACCTTAAATAATTCGTTACTGTTCTCTTACTAAGTTTGTGGAACGCCACACGGGAAAATGTCAAAGTGTACCAAATAAATAGCGTTCATAGGTCAGCGAAGTTACGCTATGGAATTAATCTTAAATTAAATTAATCTAAAACTTGTATTTCAAGCACCTAAAATGTGTACATAAAAGTAAAACAAGCGAAACTGATATACACACTACGATTATAACTTGGCATGGAACCATTTAAATTTTATTTGCTAACAAAACTCTAGCTACCTTGATCAGTTTCTACATTCGAAATACGTGACTTTACGGAAACGCTGGTGATCCAGAATATTTATTTGAAAAATGTTCTGTTATAACATCAGAGAAAACCAAACGACTTTTTGTTTTGTGTCGATAAGCGTTGCCATCCAATGGAAATTATATTCACCTAATTTTTTCTCAAAAAGACATTTTTTGGGGTTAAAAGTAACATTTTCGAGAGCGTTATATATATGTTTCTGTCCTTTCGTTTACCCTGGCAAGTCTTGTGAAAATATCAGGAAGATCTTGAAGATCTACCTACATAAAAAAAAAACTACTTCGTAGATGTATTTTGCTTGTATGGTCACGATGAACACTCGTGAAAATTTTATGTATACAAGTTTTATTGTTTTACAGTTTATTTTATTGATTAACCGATGTACACGTTTTGTAGGTTTTACGGTTTTAACAATATAGACGCTCAAAGTTGAAGCGTGTGTGTGTGTTTGTGTGCATGCTCTTGTGTCAAGTGGCTATTTGTAATTTAATTATTTAAAACATATATTAGTGGCTGCAGATGCCCCTTACTTTGAATATTATAATTTTTAAAAGTTTAAATATTTGAACTAATATTACAGCCTGTAAATTAATTACGGCACAAATATTTTCTTACAAATATTGGTTTCAAAACTATTTATTTGACTTTAGTTATTTAAACTACAGTTAAATACAAGGATATTTAGTACAGCGACAATACTAAATTATATTTCCTACGTCAACAGCCGGCCTTTGTAGCGTAAGCGCTGGTCTACGGTGTGAGAGGTCTGGGTTCGAATCCCGGCTCAGAGACGGATGTCTTGTTGTCCTCTTACCCACTTCACCCTCATTCACGCCCGCAAGATTTCGTAAAAGGGCCGTAAAACCCTCTCACTTGTCCTCCTACGTTAACAAGACTTGTTTGCCCGTATGCACTTATCATATATTTTGTATGTTCTATAATCTTGGAAATAATATCAGTATTGTTTAAAAAGTGCTAAAGAGTGAAGAGAAATTTTTTTAATACGATGCGAGAGTATCGAACATTTAAGGATTACGCGCACATTATTATGAGATACAAATTTCCAAATTTATTATAATAAATGTTCGGGAAATAGCTTAAAGTAATTATTCCATAGCACAAAACGGTTAAAAAAAACGCCTCTTGCATTAGGAAAACACAAGAAATCTAAATCTACAGAATAAACATTATGTAGATAAAATCTAATTGCACATGATAAAGTAAGCATGATTTTAACAAACACTGTAAAAGAAACAAAATATTATATTTTAGCAACTTAACTTGGTTTGGGGAAATAAATTTCAAACTAAAATATTCGTAGTTATGCATTAATAACCTGTTATGCATTATTATTTCCGTTTATTTGGCCCTTTAGTAAACTTATCGTCTACATTATACTACAAAACAGTAAATATCTACAGAACACTTTTGGAAACTGAACAACAGTCGAAAGAACGTTTATACTTCATTTTAACAGCACAACGTAGCCAGTGGCGGCTCGTAGGTTGTTGCCAGGTGGGGCTGCAGTTAGTCGGAACTGTACACTCTTGATGAACGCGCCGTAGACCAATGACCATGAAATATTTGCTGGCTACTAGATCTGTTGTGACCACCTGCACATCAGCGTGTCATTGGCTGTAGAGTCAACCCTATACAGCTCTTGGCAACTGCAGTCCTACCTAGCAACAGCCCACGAGTCGCCACTGGGTGTAACTGAAACATTTTTGTATTTGCAAAGTCGCAAAATAAACTAACTTAAGCTTGGAACAGTGCCATAAAATAAAATATACTATTACAGTATAATGTATGTCATTTGTAAATGCAGACATAAATAAATTTTGAATTTTTATATAGAATATGGTGATCATAAATAACTCTGCCTGTATTGTTGCGAGAAATATTTTGGCAACAATTTCAAGTGATTGTTTTGTAAAATGCATACAAATGTTAACATTCTTTTTTTCATCTTGTTATTTATCAGTCTCGACGTTCTTTTATATAATTCCGAGCGTTAATAGTCAGTCTCGTGCTATGAGTTAAACAGTAACAGTTATGTAATCACGTATACTTGCGCGTCACTCGTGGTATTCCCTAAGGTCTTACGTAACTTTCATTTGACGTGGAGGTTAGTTAGGGCGACGACATTTCGCACCAGGTTAGGTAATAGAGCGATTTAATCAAAACCTGTACTTAGAATAACTCCCCGTATTAACCTTTGCGTATATTCACGTTTTAACAAAGAGTTTAAGGTTTTAATATATTCCCAATTGTTAAGTTTCTTTACAGCACGACAAAGTAAATTAGACTTGCAAACACTACAACGTAGATGTCTGAATGTGATTGAAACTGTGGGCCCTGACTTTAACTTCAAATAAATATAAATAAAGCAATTAGTATAAAATATCTGCGGTGTCCCGCCAAGAGAAGAACACGTGTAAATTGAGGAACATAATTTCAAAACAAAACATGTCCACAAAAATCTAAAACTGTGTTAAACATTTTTTTTTCTCTATAAGGCTGGTGAGTTACACACGAGTATGTGTTTACGTTTATTTGAAAAATAATTACACGTTTAGATTAAAAATTATGGGAAGTTTTGTGTTTTCATGTAAAACCAGAAATGTATACCACTCTAATTGTGAATTCATAACAACTACACAACAACTAGTATTTATTGTAAGGCGTAAAGTTTACGTAAAGTAACAGTAAGTTGGGAGAATCTAGCAAACCTAGGCGAAGTCCACCTTACGGAAAACTGATATTGGTTTCAACAGGATTTAAATCCACATATCGTCCTAACGTTGGAAGCCATTTTTCCGTGATATGATTACATGTTTCTGTGTAGGCCTAATTCATTTTACGTCGAAATATTTCGTTACAAGTATTATGATACACCTTAGCTGTATGTGTTCATAGCACGGACGTTCAATGTCCGTCTAGTCAAAAGATAAACTCACTTCTGACATTCAAAGGTGACATCCTCCCCCCCCCCCCACACCCGTGGTCGAGATTGCTACAGGGTCACTTTATGAACTGGATGTTCTGGGTTATAATCACATATATTTCATGGTTGTTTTTTTCCGATTATACTGGTAAACTTTCATAAAACTTGTTTTTCAAATTTTGTATTCGCACTTCAATTAGTCACGGATGCCCCGCAGGCATAACGTAAGATCGGAAAAGCCCGGTAAAATTTCACTCAGAGAAGGCATGAGCATAAATCAGGTTTTTAAATCAGACCATGTTCCTGTCGGTAGTAAGTAAATGATCAATCACATTATCAGACAGTTGTTATCAGTTAAAAGAATTTTAGTTTAATGGTACTTTCACTTAAAAAAAAAAAAAAAAAAAAAACAATTCCAGGTCCAGTCAAGATCCAAACATACGTTAATCATTCAAACTCCTTTAGTTATATGCCTTTTTTTTATTCTATTGTGTATTTGAGGGCCATTATTAAAATTTCGACCACGTAAAATCACGCAGTAAGATTCCGTGTTTATTTAATTTAAGTATTGATGGAATGCTTGTTTTACTTTGCCCTTTAAAAACGCCCAGAGTAAAATTTTTATTGCTTTATTACTTTGGACGATTTCAGATGCCTTAACGGAACAAGTATGTAAATTGATTGTGGTGTCAGGAATTCTGTCAGTGCATATTTTACTACCAACGAAGTCAAATTCAAGATTAATGATAAATGCGCAAATCCAGAATGGTAACAGTGATTCCCCTATAAATTGAGTTCCCAATTAATAATAACGATAATATCGTATGAGTACGGTACCGTAGGGTCGAGGTATCGTACCCCGGATGCAGACTTATTACGATGCAGAAGCGCCGGAATGAAAAGAGCTTGCGAAACGGGAGATTATTGACGAAACCCACCGAAAAGCGGCATCGTCCGGCATGATTCTCACATCCGAAAATCCGGGGAATCGGGATCGCCGGGAATCGAACCCGGATCGCCTTCGTGGAAAACGGGTGTCTAGCCACCGCCACCCCAGTTCCTAATTAACAACATTAAGATATGAATAGTTAGATTGCTAATCAGTAAATTGCTAACAGAAGAAAGTCACGTCACCAGATATGTTTCGCGAAGAGTCAGAGGCTCTGGTGATGGATGGTCGAGGTTCAAACGTCCATCTCTGCTGGGCCTGTGTAACAACCTCGGAGAGGTGCTGCGAGGATCTGCGAGTTCACAGGCCGTGTCAAGGTCAAGACGGTGAAGTCAGCGTCACGCACCGGCTCCAGTCTCCCGTCAGTCACGGTGGGAAAGACACTGGTAATTACTGACGAGCATGCCGGTCCCGTCAGTGATCAGATACTCGTCTGCCCATCGACTGAGGCGCACAAACCGCGCGTGCTTTCTCCACCCCTTGATCCTCTGTCACTCTCTTTCTCACTCTCTCGGCACTGACAGTCACATGTATAGAAGTTAGGTTCTTTTCTTGACGCTCGATAACTAAATGAAATTGGTTGTACCTCTCTCGCCTGCCATGTTATCATCATTCTCCACGCAGGGCTACTAAGGATGTTCAAGTGGGGAAAATTCAAAATTTTATATTAATGTGAAATAATGTTAGTTTTGTAGACGTTATTTGATTTGAGAATATATTCTTCTCTTACAGAAATGTTTGCTCAGCCATCATGGCACTTCAAAATCAAAATTTGCATGTTTTTCGTTCTTGTAAACTACAAAAACCAATAAACAAATTAAATAAAAAAACATTGAAACACATATCACGGACAACTGCTTGACGTATTTTAAAGTCCACTACAAATTTTTTTGTGTCATAAAATAACTCTGAAATATTGATTATTTTAATCTCTAGTATCCATTTTTTTTAAATACAAAAATTATTTGTAATAGAGTTTGAAACATGACATGCAGTAGCCCGTGACATGTAGTTTCAATATGAAGTTTTTCATTACATTATGTTTATTGGTGTTTACAGCTTGTAAGAACAAAAAAACACTCAAATTTTGGCTTTGAAATGCCACTATGGGAAAACTGGCTGATCTATTTTTTTCCCCCGCAATAGGAAAATGTACTCGTAATTCGCGTCTACACAACTAAGACCATTTCATACAAATATAAAATTACTATCTTTCCTCACTTGGACGTCGAGAAGACCTCGCGAAGTGCGTTTTGACCCACACTGGGGACAATAACGAGGAAGGCAATAGTGGCGACACTGCTGCGGACTTCAAGATAAATGCCGTCTCTATGCGAACGCACTATATAAGCGCGCGTTATTTTCGCAGTAGTAGTTTAAGGGCGCCGCCTACCCAGAACAGTTTTGAGCCTTAGAGGCGTAGAATCGACGGAGCTATAAGGGCGATCTTGAAGTGCACATCAAATGCCGCATCGCCATAAAAGTGCAAGCGCTGAACTAGCGTGGGTTACTGTATTCCCGAGACTTTTAAATGTATCTTGCATGGGAGTTTACAATTATAATTTATTGGTTTGTAGACATAAGCCATTGCTCATGTTTTGCTGATCAAATCTGTGTTAAATGACAAAGTACGAAAACGAACAAGATATAAAACACACACAAAAATAGAGAAATAGGAAATCGCAGAGGAATTCAGTTTATTTTGCGGAAAAATAAACCGAACGAATTCCTCTGGGATTTCCTTTTATTAATTATTGTTTATAATATTTTGTTTTTTCTTGTTCGTTTTCGTACATTGTCATTCAACACAGGTTTGACCAGCAAAACATGAACATTGGCGTATGTTCACAAACCAATAAATTCTAACTGTACTCCCGCTGATCCAGTTTTGTCAAGGGAATTGGCTACCTAATTTTGCTTGTTTCTAAAACAGAAAGCCTTGGCTCTATGTAAAAATCCCAACCACCTTAACTACTAACCGAGCTAGGTGGCACAACGGTAAAATGCTAGACTCACCCTTCGGGAGGATCCGGGTTCGATCCCCGGCTAAGGCCATCCTGATTTCAGTTTTCCATGGCTTCCTGAAATCGCTCCAGGCGAATACTGGGGTAGTTACTTAACATAGGCCATGGTCGACTCCACCAACAATTACTGTCATTGTACCAAGTTGTGTGTCGCCGTACAATCACATCGCTGTCGGCGAAACGTAACGCCCACTTGCCTGTTCAAGTGCTATAAAATCATAATTTTATATTTTTGTGAAATATCGTTAGTTTTTTAGCTCCCATAGTTTTCTCATAACGGTGCGTTAAAGTCAGAATTTTCTTGTTGCGCTGCCATGCAACTAGTGAAAACCAATCAATCTATTTAAACGAAATAATTCAGTGTGAATTTACATCCCATGATAAATACAATAAAACATTTAAAAACCCTCAATGCCATATTTTGAATTATTTAAAAAATCACAGAAGTACAGAAAAAATTTAAGTAATTCAACAATTTCTTTTTAATATAAAAATATTTCGTTCGATGTTTCTTAATGTTTTATTACGTATCCCATAGCATGTTATTTCACTGTGAATTATTTCACTTACATAAGTCAACTGGTTTTCACTATTTGCATGGCAGCAAAACATTCAAATTATAACTTTGATGCACCTTTATGAGAGAACTATGAAGATAAAATAGTTTTGTAAGAGGAAATTGCAAGAGGAAATTGCACTCACAAGTATCATCTACACAACTAACACTATTTCATACAAATATAAAATTATGGTTTTATCGCACTTGAGCAACCTTAAGGACGCTCAGCACCCAAAAATTCGCAAATCCATAGTAAACTATTCAAACGATACGAATGAAATTATTTAGTGTGAAAGTAAATGTATTAAGCAACAGAATGACACTTTTTTTATTTTACGTACTCAAATATTTGCAAAAATTTTGGTTCCTAAAGAATATTTTTACACAAACAACTTTAACGTGAAATAACAAAAAATATCATTTTGCAGCTTAATACATTTACTTAAAGTCTAAATTATTTAATTCCTATCGTTTCAATAGATTTAATTTGGGACAAGTAGCGAAAATAATCAAATCGCTACATTGACATGCACTAGTACGGAAACCGTGGAAACCAAACAAATATATTACTTGTGGGAAATTACTATTAATTTAATGTGCACGAGTTGGGCAGTGTTTGGTATAGTTATAAAATTACGAATTTTTCGGTGCAAAGCAGTCTTAACTACAAAGAAATACCTACAATAAAAAGGCCTTCTTCCGACTTTCTACAAGTCAGAAAGCATTTACTCCTTTTTTTGTATTTGTATAGTTATTAACATTTTTAATTGAATTATGTCTTAAGTATAAATCTTCTCAGCACTTCAAAAAACCATTCTGCGCATATTAATATAGCATGCGTGTAGTATATTCAAGGGAATTGCTGATATATATAAATCATAGTCTTTTGGGGATGTTTCGTTGAACATTTTTGCTACTGGAGATAAGATAGTCTGAATTATGAGGGCAGTGATGCTGTGCTATAGAATGGAGGCCTTGAGAAAAAGGGGGGCGGGGGGTTAGAATTTCGCGGGAATGAGAAGTCTCATGTCCGGCGTTAACGTCACGGCCACCGATGACGACTGTGAACGGCGGGACGTTTCGGTTGTCGAATATTCACTTTCGTCGACACACTTGTAGCGGGGGAATGGCGATGACGTCACTTTCACTTTTACGTCGCCACGTGAGTTTCCTACCTCGTTGTCGAGGTGCCATAATCGGGACACGTTCAGTAACCTCCCTCCCTATCTCTTCTCCTCCCCTACAGAGTTACCCCCCTGGTAAGACTACATGCTGTATTCCAACCCGGCCCGGCCGCGATTATCGCCAGCGAGATCCCGCGTACATAATAACCTTGCTATTATCGCACACGCGCTCCTGGTCTTGTGACTGGGTCGCGAATACTCGGCGGCCACACACGTGAATCCGCGGCACGTGCCTTAAGGTTGGGGTATCTATTGGATTATTTTTATTTTTCGGTTCTCTTTGTTCTGATAAGATAAGTATGAAATTTGGCAGTTATAGCGTGAAGTCTTTTTATCCTGGACTACAGTACAAGCAAAGCATTTGAACTCTTAACGTAGGTTTACGCCGCAATCTAACAATTTTTTAAATATTTTTATTTTCCCTGGTATGATCGAGGACTAAATATACGTTAGAAGTTCCACTGCGATGCTTGTATTGTAGTATAAGATAAACAAAACCCACCTTAACAGAGACCGGTTCACCACAGTAACAATTTCTGTATTCCATAATAATAACTTAATAATGTCGAGTAGGAAGCGACCCCAAAGCACACTTTTAACCTGAGAACCCGTAGGCATGTTTCATTCCCAGAGGGATTACATAAAATAACGCGCTACGCTGCAGCAGCTAAGGAATGTAAGGGCGGAAGAAACGGGAGTGCCCTGAGAAAATCCTCTGGCCAATGTCAGCAACCGCCACGTTTCCCACATGCGAAAATTCAGGGACTAATCCCGCAGGGAATCGAACCAGGATCGCCTTCGTGGGATGTGAGTGGTCTGACCAATACTCCTTCGCGACTTATTTCCCAAATAAAGAATGAATGCACACCTTTATACTTTAAGATGACCGCACGCCCAGACGGCCGAGAAAATTGCATAGTTTCATCAGAACAAGTTTACTCTAAAACTACTCAATGTATGTGAGTGATGTCTTCTTAGGAATAACATTCAAATACCGTTGCATATGTACGTACCCTTTTCAGGACATCACAAATATTTAAAGTTAATTTTATTGAGGATGATTATGGCGAAAAATGTTGCTTTTACTGTCCTATTAATGCATGATAATTTTGCTTTAGAATATCTAAAGTAGGTCAGGCGGGCACACAACACACGTTTTACTAAAAAATTACGTCTTAAAATGGTAAGTTCAATAGAGTTGGACTGTCGACGAAAAGACTCCACGACTGCATACTATGCCACCATTACCTCTCAGCACTTCTCGGACTTACACGCATAAAATACATTCACTCAGGTGGCTAACTTAAACCGAGCAGATTTTCTGTGGTTATTAGTGAGAAAAATCCGTACAGAATGTACCACCTCACGGCAGGATCATCACCGATGAAAAAAGACCATGGTGAAGATAAGACCTGTATAACGAGCAAATTACATCCCCATATAACTAGCGCGGCAGTGACGAAACAAAAGAAGCCGGGGATTAGTGTGCGGTTGCAGAGAATTGTGATCATCTTAAGGTACGGTTCCTCGTCGATTCGGGTTCTATTCCAGGTGGGGTCGTCCCCGGATTTTCACACGTGGGAATCGTGGCGGACGATGCCGCTGGTCGGCGGGTTTTCTCGGGAATCTCTTGTTACCCCGCCCCTTCAATCCTGCGCTGCTCCATACATCGAGTCACCCCTCACCAGCGCTGAAGAAGTAAACGTTTGAGCGCCGACCAAAATCTCTTTAATCCTGTTAATGCTGTTTTTATTTTCTTATTCAGTGCTTCCGTAGCCTATGCTCGTGAAAGTTGTAGAAACAACTAAAAACACGCAAGCTAAAGAATCTTGGCAACAATATAAACATGTAGGTATAAAAGATGCACTTTCGTTCATGGTTAAATATTTAGTCACTGTGTTCGTTTATGTCGTTGTTATACAACGGAAGCACAACCCCCTATTATCCGCACTAATGGAGGGGGTCGATACCTCGGATAATCGAAAATCTCGGATAGTCCACATTATCCCTTTCTTAGATCTCAGTAGAAAGAGAAAACGGTAAAATTAATTCCTGCAATAAAATGCAGTAAATTAATACAGTAAATTCTCGATTATTAGCATTAATCGTTAGGGTGATATACGCTAAACATCTAAAAACACAAATTAAAAAAGCACGGATGTTTTATTTATCAAAGGAAAAATCTTGTTTCGTTAACCCATTCGTACGTGACGCGCGGGATAATTTTGTTAATTCATTCATGCGCGGTATTAATTGTTCCGCCTGCCGGAAAAGGACTTAAATCTCCAAGCTTTTCAAAATACTGTTGCGGGAATAACACGTCGGTGAATATTATGCGAGTAATCACAGAGTGTATTTATAAATAACCAATTTTTTAAATAATTTTTCAACTTTTTTAAAACTATTTAAAGTGAATTTTTTTGCGATGATTATCCGCAAATCGGATAATCCGCGCACGGATAATCGGGAGTCTACTGTACTTAAACACAGGTAAGAAAAGCATTAAAAATGTAATTTAATTTTTAAATAAAAAAAACGGAGTAGATACCGTAAAACCGCCACTTAGATGAGCCGCAAATTTTTATTAAGGTGTAAAACTTTTTTTGGAGTACCAATTTTTAACATTTTGTTAAATAATCTACTTAATTTTTTTTCTTAAAGACGGTAACTAGTCAAAACTACATAAAAATATTGTTTTGAAAAAAATTATACTACAAAGTAAAAATGATTTTGAACAAATATATGTAGCGTTTATACCAATTGTGCTCACTTTTAAGATTTAAAAAAAAAATACTAGAAAAAACTGTGTAAACAGAAACCCGTTGTCTTAATGTAACCACCTAAGATTATTTGATTTTCTTCGCTTCTGATCCCTTGCTTTATAATGTGACACCAAACACGACTTAGGTTCGGTTTAACGTCTTCCCTAGTAACGAACAATTTTTACTACCACTTTGTGCATGCCAAAAATTATTTATAGTGAGACACGGTGTTACAGTCACGACAGTGTACTCCTAGGTGTAGCAAGTGTTGCCTAGCCTCCAGGCTATAGCCACTACTAAAATCTTTAGGCGCATTTTACACGTAAATGGCGAGTCGTAGACAGTTGCATATACCATAGTTTCATTCCATATCGTGGTTCAGTTAATTTGTACACCAAATTTTATTCCTCTAACACAAGTATTTTTTACAATATCCCACAAAATACGCTATTCTGACATTAAGTTTCGGGGCTTATAATCCTTAATATATGAGATGGTCCATGGGTGTCTCATATCATATTTCTTCTTGTCAAGTCAGCTGGTAAGTTTTGGTAACATGTTTCAGAAACAAACTGTGTGCATGTACTGTGTATATGTATATGTAGGAGATACCCAGAAAAAAACTCATAAGTACACCGCGGAAATCCTGGGATAAATTGGAGATGAAAATGTTTGTGGTAAATGTTGTACGACGACATTTTACGTACACAATCTGGCAACACTGCACGGAGATAGTCCTCTCTTGCGCTCCACGTTCAGGTATTAGTATATGTAGGCTATGTTACGGCAAGCAAACGTAGAATCTTGTTTGGACTGCACGAGATTCTAACTTACGCCCATAAAACGTAGGTTAGGACACCGATTAAATATCGTCACCTGATACTTGCACCCACGCAGTGCAATGCAAGTGCAGAGGAATTTGAACGGGTCTTCTATGGCATTACGTGAGTATATAATTCCAATGCAGCGTTACCAGACGCACCGCAGTTGCAACACAGAAAAAACAGTTTTGTAGTGGCTAAAAAATATTTTGTCGATATAGACCCTACCAATTAATTTTGTGCTGACTACCAAATATTTTGTAGTGGCCACAACAAAACTTCTTGTTGGAATTTATTTTGTAACCACTAACAAAAAATTTATTTGACACTGCAAAATAGTTGCTGTTCACCACAAAGATGTTTCGTAGGGACTAAATAGACAAAATATTTTGTAGCCACTACAAAAGAGTTTTTTCTGTGAATTGTTACGTTGCACCCATAAAAAGCGATATTTAACCGGCCCCCAGAACAGTAGTAGTATGACAAATAAGGTATCTGTGGAGCACAGGAGGGGACTAATTACAGTGTTATGTTGCTACATTGTGAGTGAGGTATTTTGGTCAACGTTCAACATCGAGGTCTTAAACGCTGGCGAGGGGTGACATGATGTGAGTATGGAGCAGCGCCGGAATGAAAGGGTGGGGGAAACGGGAGATCCCAGAGAAAACCGCCAACCAGCGGCTTCGTCCGGCGCGATTACCACGTGCGAAAATCCGGGAACGAGCCCCGCCACAGATATCGAACCCGGATCACCGTGTTGGGAGGCGAGAGGTCTGACCCCTCGACCACCGCGGCCCCATGCTACATTGGGCGTATAAAATGATATCGTACAACATTTTACATTTTGCCACAAACATTTTCGTCTCCAGTTTAGCACGAGATTCGCATGGTGTGCTAGGTATGAAATTTTTCTGGACATCTCCTGTGTGTGTATATATATGTATATAAATATATATGTGTGTGTGTGTGCGTGCGTGTGTGTGCTGATGCTGACGTAGGTTGGAAGTTACCAGACACTTCAACACCTCACTTTGTAGTGTAGTGAGTCACCGATAGCCGCTATTATATAATAAGGTATATATAAGAAAAATACTTTGTAACTAATTTTCCAGTCATAACCTGCGCAAAAAGTAATGAAGGTCAGTAATGTTCTAAGCGCCTGATTACGAAACCTATAGGTAACTGAAAGAAATTAATTTTAAACTAAATTTAAAAAAAAGCGGATGAAAAGCGGATTTCTAAGTCCAACGGGAATGAGTTAGACGCTAGTAATGTACTAAGGTCATTGCGTAACTCCGCGAATGAGGTCGCATGAGCGGACGAAAGAAGACGATGTCCGTATCTGTTTTGCACGAGTTTGCGCCAATGACTTTTGAATGTCATCTGCATTTTACCTTTCTGTGACACAGATATCCTATCGGGTCACCGAGGCGAAAACAGTTTGAAGGGAAAAGTTAAGTCTCGTGTTTTTAATACTTTCAAACGGAACTTCGCAAAGGTAATCCCTTTGCAACTAGGACGTTTGAAAGTCAAACCCTGGCACATTTCAGAATATCTGACTAACTAATGACTTTTAAAAACATGTGTTATACATTATAGAAATTAAAAATACAACCAACTAAGAAAATGAATGCATCATTAGCAAACATTCAAAATAAGCAAAACAATTATATGAATTTGTTTATGGCACCGTTGAATCATTTTATTAAGCACCACTTTAGAAACAATTTTAAGTGACGAAAGGATGAATTTAAATGGATAATCATACCAGGATCTTTGGTACGGGCAGCAACACAGAAAAGGTTGGTTAGGTATCTTTCAGTAAACACGTCTGCCCTACATCGACAACAGATAATTTCTCTTTCGTTGCGTTGTGTTCTTACTACGTTGTATTTGTTAATTTAATATAGACGACAGTAGATATTATACGTCTGTCTCCATGGTGGTAGAAAATAGAATTTACTATATAGCAAGTTTTTTCTTGGCAGAAAATTACAGTATTTTGTTAATAGATTTATTTAAAATTAAATAACAAGCTCATAAGTTTTTGTTTTACGGAATATAACTTACATTGTAAAAGCATTTTGTCAACCTAACTGGGGGAAAGTTTTTGTTTTTCAGGCTAAAAAAATAATTATGCAAATACATTACGAATAAAATATCCAATCTACAAAGCATTCCCTTAAACAGTAAAAAAATTATAGTTATTTGAACATATTATTGGCCATTAAATCAGTAAGTTAGATAGGTAGTTATGAATTGAAGCAGAATAGAACAAAACAGTAACACCAACACCACAAAATAAGGTATAAATCCGAAAACTGAATATTTATGTAGACAAAAATAATTCTTGAGCTTGTATTTAGCAATTTTTTACACATGTATACACCATATGTGAATTTTGTTGACTTTACTATTTCTGTTTTGAGTCTTCTAGTTTAAAGTACCTATTTTGTTTACCTAGTGCCCCTCAATGCACCAAAGTGTGTCAAAAATGATTTGAAAATATTAATGTTTACATTTTAAGGGCTAGTAAAATAAATTTGGGGTTTTCTTCAGTTTTTATTTCATGATTCATCTGTAGCTTTTTAAACTTGAATACTTCTACAATTATTGTAAGTAAATTACATATCAATACAGTTTTCCCATGACAGCATGTCAAAGTCAGAATTTGTAAGTGACGGGAACATAGGGATAACAAAAACCAAGTGACTAAATAGAGTTAAATAATGAACATAGCAGTTTTTTTTTGGACTTACGTCATTGCGGGCGTTTTGTTTGCTGTTGACAGGACATTTGCTATTAATGCCTTTTGGAATGATCCCATTAGAACAGCAGTTACAAAGAAAAGTCAAGTTCTTGGAGCACTGGGCTAAAAGTAGCATTTTCTTTTCCACAGTTCTTATAGAAAGATGCATTCCGGATTCGTACCGGGCATTGAGGTGATATTTGAACGCCCGCAATGGCGTATGTCCAAAAAAAAAAACACACGAACGTATTGCAAGAATCGTTCAAAGATCACATCGATTGAAATAATTTACACTGAAATCAGATACTGTTGGACATGTGAAAAAATATTACACAAAACAAAGTCTTTTTTTAGATTGTTATAAATAAAGTAAATTGTCATCATTTTTAGTTTTTTTTAGTACAGAGAATTTCATTGTGTTTTTTTTTTTTAATATCTAAGCATTTGGAGTATAATTTATAATTTCAGTGTAAATCGCTTCATTCGGTTACTCACTAAATTTTTTAATTCACATGTTTCCGCAACATGAAAACTTTGACTTTGGCATACTTCCACGGAAAACTACGAGAGATAAAAACGTTTTACAACTGGAATATGTAGTCACAAGTAACGTCTATGAAACGAACACTGTACTACACTAAATTACGCATTTTTGCCACGTGAACATCCTTAATATCGCTACGTGAGACCGAATTCTATTCAATTTCCTTCACTACTGACTAGTCGAAAGCATGGATGAGTGTGCCATTTAAATACACACATATAAAAGTTTCAGTACCTTCAAGAAAAAAGTAATGAAGTACATCTTATTTACGCCAGTGGATGATCGGACGAGGCTATATTTGCCAGAAACGGTATTTGTAGGCTGTATGTATGCATATGAGTTAATGAATGAGTGAAAGTGTGAACTAATTGATTTATTTTAGAGAAATTTTAGTTGTTTAGGGTAATAATTTGTTCTTTAACGTTTATTGGTGAACTTTTTTTGCATTGTGAAGTTGTATTTGTAATGGGTTCAGCGTAAGAAAAGGCGATTTTGTCTTAACTGTGCTTCTGAATACGAAAACGAATAATTCAACGGACTGGTGGTGTGGGTAGACACATTAGCCAGTAGCGAAAGAATTTTACAATCATATGACCTGAGTCACAGGAAAACTCTCTACTGGTTGCGTCCAGCAGATACGTTACGGTTCCTATCTACAAGCGCTTGAATCTCAATGCAGCGTGTTACAAGTGATCATATTTGGAAGAAACATCTCAACGCACATTAAGATTGTACATGTATTAAAAGAAAACACATTTCAAACAATGGTTTTACCAGTTTCGAAATTGGGATCGCTTATTGGAAATACGACTTTCAAGACTCTCAAAGTTACTAAAAAAAACAGCCTTTTTAAACTGCCGTATCCAGGAAAATTCCAATTGGATTCGAGAAACACAATAATAGAAATAGGCGCTGGAATTTGAACCATAAGTATCGCAAATAAAATAAAACTTTCACCTCTTAAAGTCCCATAGGAAAATGAATAATAGTAAAGTTCTGCGCGTCAGTTGCGGGGTTTGCGTGTAGAGGTGATATTGCATTACATAGGCCGACCGACGTCACTCTTAACGCTCCATCGGTTATACACCAACGCAGCCTACCTAGATAAGAACCTTAGTGTCGCGTGCTCAGCGTGTTTAGTCCGATCAGCTTCTCTTGAAACACGACTACGCTTCATCACGGTTCCAATTTGTTCCGCTAGGTTATTTCTCGCACTCTCGTCTTCGTTATTTGCATTACGCACTTTCGAAATCTTACGAGGCTAGGGTGGGTTCGGACCAAGATTTCAAGTTTATGGTGTTCGATATTTAACCCGGGTGATATTTACTCGTGCTAGAAAATTCAGCTGACGACCTCTCGATCAGTTCCTCGCTTACCCTACTCCCGAGAAAACACAACGAATGGAAACTGAATGCACTCTGTTAAAAATAGCGGAGAAACAAAGTCGAAACTAATATTATATTTATATATAAATAATGCATTGCGGACGTTTGAATTTGCTAAAAAATTTTTCGATTAGAAATTATACATAATTTCCGCCATCTTAAAAAACCTGAAAAGCATTACAGACGTTCTTCAAATTCCTGGTCATAGACAAAACCTGGTCAGGTGACTGATGTAACCTACTGCTCTACTCCAGCTAGTGGACTTTCTGAAGCACTCTCACCTTCATTATTGGCATTAGGAGCATTCGAAAATTAACGAACGTAGGGTAGGCCATCACAATTTCAAGTTTAAGGTGTTTGATATTTAACTTGAGTGATCCGTTTTCAAAATTTCGATCAACTGCTCGCATACCCTGCTCTCGGACAGGAGTAGATGCCATAACATCTGTGCAGTGTTTGTAGAGATGATGGTTCATCGCGGGAAAACTTTCAACGTACGTTCAGCTTATGAAAAGATAACTGGCTTTCGCTTGTGCGTAGAGCTGATGCCCTATTTGACTAAGCCAATAAAATTCCGCTATTGTAATATGTTATGTATATTATTAGTCTGCAGACAGCTACGCTATGTCAGACGTATACCACCCAATCATACATGTCACAAGGAACCATAGTGCGTCAAGGATATGTTGCCGCAAACAATTTTCGCGATATACCATCATTAGAGATTATAGTATACAGCGAAAATGTTTTGTGCCAACATACCCTTGAAAACACTGTAGTTAACGGCAACACATACTACAACGCAGTTGTTTACAGACCAATAATAGGTATCAAATATTACAATAGCTATATTCTTATTAGCTCAGTCAAATAGGGCAACAGCTCCACGTACAAGCGAAAGCGAGTAATCTTCTGATAAGCTGAAACCCAGCAGAGAGTCAAGTTTTCCCGCGATAAACCATCCCATCATCTGTTACCAACGTCTGAGCAATATTTGTTTACAGTGACGCAGCTATGACGGCGTGTGTAGTGGAGGTGGTCCCAGCCAGCCAACTTTCCCCCCAGGGACGAGGCACGACACGGGGTGGAGACGCAGGAACGAGCACCCAGGCGTCCTTGACCCCGCCAGCATAACGGCAGCGAGCTGTGCGTGGGCGGCACGAGTCCTAGGCTGCGGCCAGTCAAATTCCAGAGCACGCCGTCACCTCCTTCACGAGCCGAGGTGTAAATACTGCTTTTTGTTTTGTTTGGCGGTTTTTAGAAAATAAAAACATTCACAACTAAATCTTGCTCGAGACTCTTAGTTTTCAGTTTAATACGTCAAGATATTTGTTTGTGTAAAATATATTAACGTAATGTAATAAGTTTCTAAACAAATTTTAAAAAATAATAATTAATCGTTAATTTTTTTTTGGGTACCCCTTCTGCGCCTCTGCTCGGTTTGCCCTCCTCCCCCTTCTGTATATATATATATATATATATATATATATATATATATATATATATATGTGTGTGTCAGAAACCTTCGCTGGCGCACTCACAACAAATTACCAAAGTTTCGTCTTATTCTGATGATTGGTGTAGGAACGTATACGTTGGCAGACAGACATTACTTTTTATATGTTATTTTTAATATATAAATACATATACTCCATACAACGTTGTAGAGCAATGGTAAAACATTCCACTCGCATTCAGGAGGACCCGGGTTCGATCCCCGGCTCCGGTTATTCTAATTTCGGTGTTCCAAGGTGTTTCCTGAAATCACTCAAATTGAATCCTGGCATGGAACCTTAAACATGCCCTGTGGGGTTATGCTCGAGTTTTCAGTCGCATGCGAGTTGGAAGCTGAGCACTCGTTTCATGACATGGAGATTGATATTTGTTCGTGGTTTCCGTTTTTTAGGTTAGTAGAGAAATTTCTCTAAGACCTAAAAACAAAACCACTCGGCTTCCAAATCGCATGCGACTGAAAACTCGAGCATAAGGGCCGAATATCTCTTTCGAATGACAACCAACTGCTATCCCCATAGAGAAAGCATTGGGGAGCAGATGGTTGTCATTCGAAAGCCGTTAATAGATATGGCCCTAAGTCCCCGGGCCGACTCCTGTAACCTTTCCCCCTCATATATCCACCAAGGCCTTGTGCTGTTTAAGGGCAAGTAAAAATAACCAAATAAAAATCGACCTCATTTTCGTGCTCTTAAAATACATTAACTTGCTATAAACACATACATTCATTACATTTGACCAACATTAGTGACAAAATTTAATGCAAAAATAATGGCTAATGCAAAAGGCATTTCTATCATTTTAAAGTTCTATTATATATAAAAAAACCGTTATTACAATGAAAATATTGTTATTTATTTATTTATAAAAGGAAAATTCAACATACGATATGAGTGAGACATTGCCTTTAGGACATTCAAGTGCTCAAAAAGTCCATAAACTATGTTAATATAGGCACGTGGAGCACGCCATTTCTTTAATACTAAGCCGCACAATGATGAAGTCAATACTGAATGTCGCATATAGCTGTAAGCATTTCCGTATTACGCCTACACAATTATGTGGTGAAGCTGATATCATCTCCTTGCAACGTATTTACGATGACCCCATTCGTGTTCTCGCTAACTTGCCTCAGGCGGGACACAATTGTTAGCTGTCCCCAGTCTTTCAAGGCCACTCGCTACATTACCCGCATTCACCGCACTCTCCCGCCACAAACACACACGTGCACACACAATAATCATCTGTAAATAGTTTTGTCTGTCGGGCGATTGCGAATGCCCTTCGCAGCTGTCGTACAAGGCCGTTGTAGACGATGTCACCCCGGTCATGGGTACGCGTGATCGTACGTAATTGTTTTCGAGCATCGCACAATGATTCCACTTACGAAGAAGGTTTGGTATAGCCAACCTTATGTATATTTGAACTCGGTCAAGTGTGCAAGTGCGAGATGAATTTAACAAAAATATTGTTACCGGGCAAATTCTGCATTCCAAATAAAAATAGCATAAATTGAGGTTACTTTGCACCTCCACGGGTGACTTTGCACCAACAGATTGATTTCGTTCTATGTGAGGATTCCAAGACACACGTCACACTAAAGTACTGTTTGTTATTTAAGCAGCGTGAATGGTGAAGTCTTCAATTGAATCAGATTCTGGAAAACTTTACTTGCTACAAAAACATGTGGGCCAAAGTTTCGTTAAAATTAGGCAAAATAATCTCACTTTGCGGTAAATAAAAATGGAAAACATATATTTAGAGACATGCAAAATTCGCGTTATTTTCTGGCAGCTGACTAGACTCCAAGTGACTATAGGCTCGTTCGACGTCTCCCGCTGGCCGATATCGTCGTGACTTGCCGCGGAGAATACTTACATGGTAGAGAGGCCAATCTCTGTAAAGACGTAACACACGTAAATGACAACACATAAATGTTCGTGGCCAATTTAATCGCAGATTATGCTCTGTTATGTATAGGAAAGTGATGTTTAGTCTGCCACCATATGATAATGTGAATTTTGTTTGTCTCTATATGTATTGCATCGTTAACAGAACCAGTTAATGGAACGTGTTTTATATTTTAGGAACAGTTTGTTGCATCAAGTTTGCCTACATTTAAGTAGGGCTATGTAGAGGATATCTTAGGACGTTTTTACAGGTATTTTTAACTGTCACATGGTAGCCAGAAGAGTGAAAAACAACACACTTTGTCATTAAGTACGAGTATTTTCATTCAGTTCTGCCTGATATGAAATGAAAAATCTTCAATAAACTTCATCTAAATGTCTTGGCGTCTCAAGTAAAAAGACAGTTGACAATATGCAATTATACAGTTGGTTGTACAAAACACGTGTCCGTGCGAAGACTCGCCCGTTCAGAGGAAATGATTTTCACAACAACCTCTTCCTCTCACACCGTTGGATGGTAGCACTAACAAACATTGGCCAGTTAGTCAATATACGACCGTAAAAAATAGTCGTTCTGGCTGTATTACACAATTATCTAGTACGTGTAATGTTTTATAGAACTTTTATAGGGATTGCCACCGACAGGTATGTCAGCCTTCAATTGCTAAGTTGGCAACATGAAATGTGTTAATAAGTACGTGAAAGAATGTAAAGACGCAAAGAACATACAAATAAATTCGTTAGTGTTGATTTAATTATTTGTTTAAAATTAAAAACTGTACTTACTTCCTATAACGTATAAATAAGTTATTGCATCATGTAAGCTAAAAACAGTATATGTTCTTGCAGTTAGTAAACAGTGCAATGCATAGTTTTATTTCGGCGCAGAACAGCAGACACTCGCCAAGTAGTTGTCAGTGTTAAAACGTGCTAAGTTGCAATTGCTGAGTATACCGGAGAACGCGACGGTACCGACAACACACCAATACCTTACAGTCGCGCGGACAGGTGGATAAATACATACGGCCGCCACCAGTTATTTACAGAAGATAATATCTCCGATTGTTCTTGGCATAGTATATCAGGTGTTCACCAATATATGTTAAGAACTTTGCGAGATAATTCCTTGCAAAAAAAAATGAAATAAAGTTATGTAATATTTGCGAACAACCCAAGGGAGACGTTCACGACTGAAAACTGACATTGGAAACCAAACTTGCTTCGAATAATGAAACGTTGAGGAGAAATAAATAATTAATTTAAGTGTGCGGTCAAGTAATAACAAGATCTCCAATCTGTGAGGAGAAAAAATATGGTTTCGAATACATTTCACCTTAAGTAGAGAATGGGGCTAGTCAAGCTTTTTTTTCGTAAAATATAGTTTACGATAACATTGTTTGGCAATCATGTGTCAATTTTTAGTTGGACGAAAAATGTCACCTAGTCGCAACAGCCTCAAGTGAACCGTTCTTGAAGAAATGGACGTAGGACGTGTAGAGCCTTGGAGTTAGGCAACACCCAATGCAACGGAGCTTAGCCCCCATTATTTAACGAGAGTGTAAAGTTTTTCGAAAACATTTTTCCACAGATGCACAAATTGTTATTGCTAAACCTCACCTGAAATGGTGTTCTTTTTTTCTCTGTAGCCTACTTTTGGTTATTGTAACAAACGTTGGTTTTCAATGTCAATTTTCACTCGCGAATTTCTCTCTTAAGATTTGTACCACAGCCAAAATATAGAATTTTACTTCACCCATTTTTCTATAAGCAATCATCTCGCAAAATTTGTAATATACTTTCATGGACATCCTATATTTCACGTATATGTGCACTTAATCTTGCAGTTATACCTGGATAGTTTTCTCTTGTTTTGTGTTCATCACCGTCTGGTTGGCAGTTTTCTCAGGCTACCAACATTGTATCACCTACATTAGCTTACGCAGCCAGCTCATACATGGTTCCACGAAAACAGAATAAGGATTGAGATACTAAAAACGGCATTGACCATCTGTCAGAATGTCCACATTCGTGTAATACACTATTAGTAGGGACTGGAAAATTTCGCGAATTCAATTACCTGTAGGCTAGAATTCATTGTACTATACATACTCAAGCCCCGACTGTTCGTTCATTGTCTGTTGTTCCACTCAGTAGCAGCTGGTGGACAAATAGTCGGGGCTTGACGAATGTTTCTGGCCTATAACGTTATTAGTATGCTACCTACTTTAATATATATTTTTTTAACTGGCGGGTATTTGAATTATTTTTGGGACTTACAAAATATTACATTTTTTTTTTTTTTCATAATTTCATAAAAATTGGTACATAGTACCATGTTCACTTGATGTTTACGTTATTTGTTCATGCCAGGATCGTATTTTCAAAATGGAGGTAGTTAGGCCATATTATCACACGAAAAGAGAAAGCTAAACGAACCACTTTTAAGAACTGTATCATACTCACTACACATATAGTACTTAGCCATGTGACTTGGGTTTCACGTTTTTATTCATGCTTTGTACGTTTTTTTTATGTTGGCAATTTGAACATTTTATGATTACACAAAGCATTTAAGGAACCATTCTTCAGAACTACATTTACCTTACTCATGTAGTACTCAGTGAGTTAACTTGATGTTTATTTATTTAGTTTACGCCGTGTTGCATACTATCGAAATTGAGACACTTTATACATTAGTAATCACACGACATATCCAAATGACTATTTTTTAAGAATTGACTTTATGTATTTTGTCATGCTGTGTTAATGGTTACGCAGTCGCGTAATTTTAGAATATTTTTATTACATGTGATATCTAAAGGAATCGTTAAGAGTTTCTTCCGACTCGGTAGCAAGTAGAACAAAATACAGCAACTTCAGTTGTACGCACTTTATTCATACCGTATTCAGTTCCTGAAAACTGTTGCCCTTAGAATTATGTTCGATCTCATGAGGTACACATTCACTACTTAGTAAGGTAACGTGAATCTTAAGTTCTTGGTTCATGTTGTTTTTAGTGATGTACATCCTCCAATTTAAAACATTTCACGGCATGAATACGTAATTTTTTATTCATGTATGTCAAGAACTACAGAATCGATAGAAAGACAATTCAGTATTTACACATTTTACTATCCAAGTTTTATTTAACTATTCTTTATTGTTGTAGGTCCACCAATTTAGAAGGTAGCACGAGAGTAAATCAGTGTATTATTTATGAATATCTTTATATGTATATTACGTAAACAATTTTACTTTCAGGGTTAATTCGCACCCATTTTGAGGAAACTAGCAGTGGTGGCGCCCGGTAGGACACAAGTTGCAGAAAACTGTATAGTGTTGTGTGCTAGTTGATGCTACATCCACTGACACGCAGGTATGTAGGTGCCGCTTATTACTGACTGCTCACAACACAATAAGTAGCCAATACATATTTCATGGTTAGAGCCCACGATTTTTGGTGAAAAGAAAAGAATTCTGCAACAGTTTGTTTCAATGCCATACGCGCACATCTGCAGCTGTGCTTCATGGTTATTGGCAGATTATATTATTGGCTATTGATAGGAACCCTGTTTTTTCGCGAAAAGAATTTTGTCCCAGTTTGTTTCGTTATCTTACGTGCACATCTGCGAACTTGCTTCATGGTTATTGGCAGCGTGCCTTTGTGAAGAATCGTATCTCATTTGACTGAGCCAATTACAAACACTTTCCTGCAACACCACACGTCTGTGATTTGCTGGTAGAATCTCAAGGCTCGTGACAGTTAAAATATCCAATCGCTGACCTCGAAGCAGAACTGCAGATGTGCGCGTAAGGCACGGAAACAAAGTGAGGCAAAATTATCTTTGCGATAAACAAGGGTTCCTAGCTTTTGCACAGACGTGGCTCATTTGACTGTGCCAACAGGAACAAGGTTACTGCGACACCACATGTCTGTGATTTGCGGGTAGTACCCTAGACGATGAGATTTAAAAACAGCCAATCACTGACCATGAAGCAGAGCGTTCACAAGAGTGTACAGTTCTCGGCAACTTGTGCCCTACCTGTCAACAACCCTCGAGCCGCCACTGGAAAATAGACTTTGTTATCAGTCATGCTGGTAACTTCTTGCTGAATGTGTCAAGCGTTGGCGACTTAGACCCGGAACTAAGGCCCCTTAATTACAAAAGTGCGCGTACGTGACACACGTGTTCGCCACGTGGTGAAGTCTGTATCACCCAGGTGTGCGTGTAGTGACTCATCTGCCATCGAGGTACTGTGTTTGAAAGCCACGAGCGAAGTACGAAGGTTCTATTGTTTCAAAATATCCTAAAAGAATATTCTGTACTCACCGTTGAATGTAACGTTAACGCACTCACAATCAAACATCTCTATTTATTTATTATTATTTATTTAACTCTCATCATGTTTGTATCGCAGAAGTACTCTTAATAATGCTACACGTATCTTATGTGAACGAAATAACGGGTGTAAAAAGTAAAGAAAGGTTTTAATTTTGGGTAAGATGGCATTTTCTGTAGTTGCCGCATTTGTAAATTAGTTATTTATTCACATTATTATTAATTTCGTCTGTACTGCTCGGTCGTACCGTATTTACATAAGTTATAATTTGACTATATTGGGTGTTTACGTTTGCAGCGACAATACGATAGATGCTATTAAAAATATTAAATTAGCATTTTCCCTCAAACTAAGATTGGTGTTTTTTATACAGCTGAAGAAGATATTAACGTAAGAGTTCATGGCTACTTAAGGCGGATGGTGCGCCAAAGCACTGAATTTTCACAATTTTCGACATAACTTTTTCCTCTCTCTTATTATCGGAAATCGAGGTTTGACCAATCCGGAAATGATACTTCTGTACAACTTATTACATTACTGCATAGTCACAGACTGTCTTATTTTTGGAGTAGTGATAGCAGATAGGAAGAAGAGACATTTTTCCTATCTGCCATCTGTGCTCCAAAAATAACAAATTCTGTAACTGTGTAATAAAGTAAGAAGGTGCACAAAAGTGTAATGTATGGGTTGTCGAGCTTTGATTTTCTATAATAAGCGAGAGGAAAAAGCTATGTCGAAAATTGTGAAAATTCGCTGCTTTGCCGCTCCGTCCTTCTTAAGAGTACGCGGCTATCCGGCAGTCTGTTGTTAAGAGTATGATTACATTACAAAACGTTAACTTATTTTGCACGTTTAAATAGGATCTTCTCCAGAAATATTTGGCTAATGCTTTCCTTACGACCGGTGAGTTTACTTCAGTGTCTAGATACTTCTTATTTAATACATTAAAAGGGCGTGGTATATAAATAACAGTTTAACACAGTTACTGAGTTTCTGAAGTCCGTGTACGAAAACCAAAAATGAGGAACCCCAGATAAAAAATTCACCAATTTTGTTAGCAAAATTATTTTCTGGAGTGATATATTTCTGGTAAAAATATAATGAAAAAAAAAAACTAAAAATAATGGAAGAAACGCCAATAAGCCGTAGTCAACAGACATATAACATACAGATAATTCCCGAAGGGAATTTAGTCATATGCCCGCAATGGCGTATGTTAAAAATAAATTTTATGTACATGATACGACGAACCCACTGCAATAATCGTTCAAAGATCGCTAACAATAAATCAGTCTGGCAAAATATTTGATTACATAGTTGGCAACAGTTTTATCTCTGTTTAAACTTTTTTATATGGCTTCCAAAATAATGTGATTTTTAAACAATCGTTTTCTCGTTTACATACGTATCATTCTAATTTTAAGAATAAATAGCATATTACTTAAACATTCCTTTGTAACCATCTTCAAGTAGAAATTTAGAACCGATTCTATTACGCTTTAAGAAGGTGTGGTACATAATTCAATAACGGTAGGTTTCTTGAAGCTAATTTGCGAAAGTTAAACACAATAGCAATCCTAGACAACAGTTTTAGCCAACGTTTTAAACAAAATTATTTCCAGTGTTACGAACTTCTGAGGCACAATCTCTGACGCTGGAACCTCGTGCATTTAAATGCGGCGCAAAAGATAACGTGTAGCGAATTAGTAATTCTGAATAAATATTTACAGATAAAGTTGGCAAATACCGTTATATAGGATTGTTATTGAGCATTTTATCCGTATTGGCTTCGAAAAAAGCGTAGAAATCAGTTGCTGTTTTCAGCGTTTGTTTATCTATCATGCACTCTTAAAGCCTTGAATCGCGCTAATGACGTAAGATGTCATTAGTTTTATTCGCAGAAGAAAATGTATGTTTTCAGAACAAAAATTACATTAATGAAGTTAAAAACAATGGGAGAAAAATCAATATTTTAACAAAAAAGTTTGGGCGTATTGTTATTCGCGTTCAGAAGTTAAAAAATATGAAAATTGCTCGTTCACACGTTTAACGCAATGAAAAATCTTGATAATCATATACACAGACTATAAAAGTGGCAACATATAAACGTAACCATATTAACATTACGTTTGCGTGAATCACTATTTAAAGTTTTTAAATGTAAATACAGTGAATAGCTTATATCTTAAGATTAACATATTTTTAAAGTTTTCAACACGTAGCAGGATATTTACAATCACTTACTTCCCTTTTATGTACAGCGAAAATAGTATTTGGAAGCAAACAAGCGTGATTTTATTTATTTATTTCAGCAATTAATTAGAAACTTTGTTAATTGCCATCGTCACGTAGCCCTTAACTCAATATGGCACAAAGCGTCCTTTTCAATAGCTATTATGTTTTCACATTCAACACCACTAATTGTAATAATAAATATTTTCTTTTTATTTAAAAAAAAATTCACGTATTTTGTCACTCGTGCTTTCAGAACTGTTATTAATTGTCAATTGAATCTGACGCTAGATAGTATATTATGTATGTATAGTAGAGGTGACACTACGTTTTGCTGAAAATAAGCGTCAATGCAAGTGAAGCAAGGCAACCAACGTAAACTTGCATACAATTCCATTAAACAAAAGAACAATGTAAATAGGAATGTTTCCCCGATAAAAAAAGGTTTCAACAAATTTAATCTGTGAAAAAAAAATCAATTATAACCAGTCAGTATTCATTAATCACGATTTACTCTGCATGGGCGATAAAGTTTACGAAAATCTGCTACAAAGTGAAAAAAAGACTTATCAGGTGATAAGTAAGTATGGGGACACGTGATCGATATTAAGGGCTACCTGACGTGCTCTTGAAATGTCTTGCAGCATGTTACGCTGCTTTCGTGAGTTTAATTTTTAAAATTCTGGAAGGGAGCAGATACCGCAAAACCGTTTCATAGAAATGTTGGAAATTGTTTGTACTACGAAGTCTAATTTTTTTCAATGCAAAAGTTTCTATAATTCTGGTTAACTGTCAACATAACAGAATTTTCTTAAAGTAAAAAATTAGCCAAAATTGTGTAAACCTATGTTTTGAAAAATGTTAGGCTGCATAGTACAAACAATTTCCAACATTCCAATCTAACGGTTTTGGGATATCTGCTCCCTTTCAGGATGAAAAAAAAAAACTTACTAAAATAGTATAAATAGGGACCCGTCGCCTTCAGGTTCTTATCTAGGTAGGCTGGTTTTGTGTATGCGAGGCACGAAATCGATGGAGCGCTAAGGGTGCCGCCGGCAGGCGTACGTATAATGCAGTATCACCTTTGCGCGCAAACCACGCAACTGTCGCGTAGAGCTCTTATATTATTCGTTCTCCTATTAGAGTTCAAACAGTTGATCATGTCATTTTATTTATGAAACTAAAGGTTCAAATTGTAATAGCCTATTTATTTCTATTACTATGTTTTTCAAGTCTTGTTGGAAATTTCCTAGATACGGCAGTTTGAAGAATCCGTTATTAGCCATTTTGAGAAGCCTGAAAACCTTGTTTCCGATAAGAGATCGTAATTTTTAAACATATATAAGCATTTTTTTTATATCTGTGTTCCTTTCGTAGATGTACAAACGTAATGCAAAATTTTTATTCTAAAAATTAATAATTGCATCTCGCTGCAATGTATATCAAGCGCAGGCAGATAGGAACCATAACTTGCTATTATATTTTTAGCTACAAAAAGAGCACACTCTTAAAAATTAGATGCAAGTTTAAAATTTTAATACGCTTATAAGAAACATTATTTTTAAGCCTACAAAACAGCTAAAACGGGCTTCTCTGTTACCCGTTTGTGGATTCGAGAAACACATTTATACAGAAAAATGCGTTGGAGTTTAAATCGTACTTCCCGCAAATAAAATTATACCATCCAAAATTAGCCCCATAAAAAAGTATAATAGTAAAACACTGTAGTCCGTTGAATGGCTTACACGTAGAGGTGATAATTGCATTATGTACCGCGGTTGGCGGCGCCAATGACTTCGTGCCTGACGCATACAAATGCAGCTTATCTCGGTTACTCGAGACAGAGACTTGGACGAAGGGCTAGAACAGTAATACTGGACTCACAGTAGTTCGATAGACGCGACGCGAAGTGTGCGACGCGAATAATATAACTTGTCTGCCAATCAGCATCCAGGATTCTGTGAGGTCAACGCGACAAACCTGAAAAATGGAATTTAATGTTGTGCCCAAACTTGGTGAAACTGGTGAGTTGGCAGCAAATGGCATTAATTTTACGACATATTTTTGTTCCTTGATATAGTAAACCATAACATTTTTAAGTAAACGTGTAAGTGTGTCGTACTATAAATCAGTATATAGCAATAAGGACCTATTTACATTTTTAAAGAACCCAGCGTTTGCAATAACGAGAATTTTTAGTGTCGCATCGCACATTTGTGATTCTAGCATGACGCAGCTTATCTATGTTCCTCAAGGCGGAGACTTGAACGCTAGAGTAGAACAGTAACTCGGTTGCAACAGTTAAAGCGAAGGAAGGCAGGCGGGCGTACTACGACACAACCGTCCTTGAGATGAAGCACTGCTCCTAATGCGGCCGACGCAACTGTTAGGGCAATGCCAGCCCGGCCAGCCTCATTGTTTCCAGCGCATGCGCGCGATTGTTTTCTTGTTTTGCTTGCGCGCCTCTGCGTGAGTCGCATAGTCGCGGCCTCTCTCTGTCTCTCAGCGGACGTGAGCTGCGTTATCAACGGGCCGGCCGAATGACCCCCGCGCCCGCCGAGACAATGGGAGCCGGAGAGACGCGAGTTGGTATTGAAATATAGTTCCGATCACGCTGTACCAACCGCGAGAGAGAGAGAGAGAGAGAGAGGGAGAGAGTAGCTCTCGTGGCCCGGACAACCTCAGCAAGCGTCCAAACATTCAACACTGCAGGGTGGGAAGTGCGGCTACTGCTGCAGAGAAGTCACTCGTACATCTTCGCCATCCAAGGGGTTTGGCCCCGTGTTTCCACATGATTGACGATAATTTTTTTTTTTTTTTTAACAATACACGGGAGTCGATATTGCAAAGTCGCTCTGTAATATTTTGATAACTGGTTTTTACTACGTACTCTGATTTCGTCGAGACAAAATACAGCATGATGGTAGCTAACTAGCTAATTAACAATATTTCTTTCTAATTGACGAATTAGCAAAAATTCTTTATACCGTTTGTCTAAAAAATCACATTACATAGTAAAACCAATTTTCAACAAAGCTACAAAGCATATTTACGATATCAGCTCTCGTCTGGATTAAATATGTATGTATATGTATATATATATATATATATATATATATATATATATATATATATATATATATATATATATATATATATGTATATAGATATATATATAATTTTTTTGGCAAGTCTAGAAACTCGGGCCCATAGCACCACCTACCACGCGCTTCAAATGTGTACAGTATGTTCGAAAACATGTTTTTTTTTTGTTTTTTTTTTTTTTAACGAAACTAGTCCAAGGGTGCCCATTGTGCCAATGTACGAAAAGAAAACACACTGCGAAAAAGGGCGGAATGTCACTGTTAAGACACCGTGCTCATTAAAACAATGTTTCTAAGCTCTCCAACACACCTAAAAACGGCCTTTTCAGACCGTCATGCTTCAGAATGTACTACCCGGACGTGTGTGAAATTCAGATAAAAACGAACTGAACTTTGCAACAGGCTTATACCAATAAGCTTATATAGTCACTGCTTAAAGTCCCGTTGTAAAAAGTGCATCGCAGCGAATCTCGCACGCTAGTTCAATACTTGGCTCGTTGTTGCGTTGCGGTATTTGATACGCACTTCAAGGTCGACCTTACAGCTCCGTCGCTTCCATGACTCTGGCACGCAGGTAAACGCGTATTCATTTTTACGCGAAACCGGTTAACTTATTCATATTATGTTTATCTACGAAAAGAACACACACTAGAAACGACGCTTCTATGTTTTCAAAAATTCAGCACGCTTGTTAGAAACGTGATTTTCGGGCCTCTCAAAATGACTAAAACGGTTATTTTTAGAATACTGTAACTTCGAAACTATTTATTGTATTCGTAAAGTGTAAAGCGCGAGGCATGCGTTGGTCTTAATTACTTCATACTATTCAAAAATGAAATATTAGGGTCACCGCTTGAAGTCCCGTAATAAAATAACTACAAGGAAAACCTTGCACGCCAGTTTGGCGCGCTGTGAATATAGACGATATGCTTCTCGTCTAGCGCGGTACTCTGGCTGTTATTGCTCTGTTGTTTCCGCGCGTCAAAGGTGGACATTTGACACCTCGAAGGACTCCTCTTAGGGCGTGGTGTAGGCCTACCGCAATTTTCATCACCATTTTTTTATTTTTATTTGTACCAGATATTTTTTTTCTTATTTTAGACACAAAATTTTACTGAATTTGGCTCTTATGAAATTTTTTATCTCTCATAGTTTCCGCCAAATGGCTTGATAAAGTCATATATTGCATGTTCCCGTTTTAACGACTACACTAAAACCAACTGATATACCAAACTGAAAAAAAAATCACAGTAGATAATTACATTGCAGGCTACATTGTCATAGTCATAAAAATAATAAAAAATTATTTTAATTTAAAAAAATGCTAAAACTGAATACAAAAATTTTAAAAATTCAAAAAAAATTTTAAATACAAATAATTTATATTCTTTATTTTTATGAACATGACATTGTAGCCTGCAATGTCTTTATCCACTACGATTTTTTTTTTTTTTTTTAGTTTGGTTTATCAGTTGGTTTTAGTGTAGTCGTTAAAACGGGAACATGCAAAATATGACTTTAACAAGCCATTACGCGAAAACTATGAGAGATAAAAAAATTTCATAAGAGCCAAATTTAGTCACATTTAGTGTCTAAAATAAGAAAAAATATCTTGTACAAATAAAAAATATAAAAATTGGGGGTGGAAATTGCATAGGTCGCGCCCGTAAGGTCTCGTACATACAGAGGGTGCTGTAGCACGGTAAAATTTCAGTGTTTGTCAAACTGGAATGTACGTACATAGTATCCATGTCTTGATGCTAATTTTTCGTTATATGTTTGCCACTATTTGAATATTCCCATAAGACTTCCTGTACGTTAGTACTGAATGCTTGTTATTCGTCTGTAAAGTCTTAAGTTATATCAAATTGTCATCGTCTAATCATGTGAGGTACAACCAACTACAGTGTTTTAAAAAATATTGCAGTACCAGGCTGTTTAAAGATTTTACAATTCCTGAATGCTTTGGCATTTCACTATTCGTTATCTTTACTTTAGCGAATTTCGTCAAGACTCAACCCAAACGTAAGGTTGAAATAACGACAGCTGTAAAACGAATGTGATTTCCTTTTGAAAAATAAATATCAAGCGATAAATTATAAAATATTTGCGATGAAATCTCATATCACATAAATATTTCCAAATAAGTCCGAACCATTAAAACACGTACCGTACTTGTAAATATTGTGCAGAATAACAACAACGCCACCCATTGGTACAACTTACTACTCATCCTTTACGAATACTAGACAATGGTCGAATAAATTGAATGATTCCATCTGGTCCATCATTCATGAAATCCCAGAACTGCACAGTAAACGGTATTTAAAAGAACTAACCATTTCCATAGATGCAAATCTCGCTTATTGTTTGTTGGAAAACGGATACCTTGAAATTTCCTTTACGCTTTCAGAATTTCTAAACATTATGTCAAGCCTACTTGACTGTTGTGTACCACTCCTTGAGAAGCAATGTTGTTTATGCTATCGTAAGGTCAATATTAACTGCTAATTTTTTTGATTAACCACCGTAAGTTTCCGCATTCATTAAATGTGTCTGCTACGTGTAATAAACTAAATCATTTTCATAGACTAAACTGCTGCGGTTACATCAATTCAGGGTATGAACACGATGTGCATTTATTGAGGCCTATAAATATCTAGCATTATTCTTGCTCGCAGCGACGTACGTTCGTGAAAATAGTTTAGTTTATAGTACATTGCAAGACTAGCTCAAATATGACTTTTAATATGTACTTCATTACATGGTTTTATTTATAAAAAACAAGGCCACTCGTGAATTAAAATTGCAAATCTAGATAAAAATTAATGTTAAATAAAGAAAAAGAAAGGCACAGTTACAATATCGTCATACTTTTTAACGAGTTCAATTCAGAATTACTAACATTTTGTATGCAAAAATACTAAATTTTTGTGACTATGCTATGATTACGGTCGACTTTGCAGTACAATATATTTCACATTTAGACATACATAGTGAGAAGACGTAACTTAACAACCAGATTTTGTAACGCATAATATCAACAATATTAATTTCAATACAACATTTTTTTTAAATAGATAACATTGGTAAATCAATGAACTCCTGAAGTATTGACTACATGGATCTTAGCATACCTTTTTTAATATGCTATTAAATTTGTCTATAAACTGAACGTTATTCAGAATAACTGAACTTTGCTATTGAAATAATTTTATTTTTTTCTTTCTGTCCAGAATGTTCTAAAAATAAAACAAATAGCCAATCCGACCCGTAACGAAGTGGGTCAGCATTCAGAATATTAATAGGACATGAACACATAACCATGAATTTGCGGTCCTTAGTGCAAAACAAAACCAACGCCGGTAATTATCAAACATTTTAGAATTTCCTGTTCCTCTGCTTTCCGGGAGCAAACAATGCCGAGGCCAAGACAAGGTCCTTCGACGCTGTAGTTGTTTTTTCGGCAGTGAGAAAATTCACACCACTTCTTGTGAAGTGCTTCAAACCACCTACACCTAGCACATTCTACCTGCTACAGATAGCAATGATTCAAACAATTTTGAAATATACGGAAAATTAAATGTGTACATACGCAAACTAATTGCAAACATAGACTTTTAATTACATCTGATATGTAAATCCGATAGAAATAAGATGCGGTATTTGGCTGTAAGTTTTTATTGTGGCTGAAATACTGCACCAAAATTAAACTTTCAGTTCTGTCTGTGAAAATATATTTACACAAACACACACACATGTATAACATACACACACACACATATATATATATGTGTGTGTGTGTGTACAATATACACAATAGACACGTACAATATGTATATTTATATATAAATGAGGTTGAAAAATCTAGTCATTCACATGATATTTCATAAAAAGTCCCGCAAAGACCTTTCTCAGAGAAAATACGTGTTCTTAGTTTTATAAACATTCCTAACTAATGTTTTACAACACCTTTCCCAAGATTTTTTGGAACTTATTTGTATTAGTAGTTCTCAAAGCATTAACTTGCTACTGCGCACTACACAAAAACTGAACTACTGCGTTATATTACACATAAGAATTCACACGAACGTGTTACTCTGAATGACGAATTTGCAGTGATAAGTGAAATATCCCTTTATTAAGTTCTTCTTTCAGTAATACGAATTTGTTTTCTAGGTGTATGTTTGTCGAATTTTAACTAACTTTATATTTACATTATCATATTATATTGTATCATTAGAGTACAATCTTTGACATGCAATTCACCACCAACTTCAGGTGCTTGCAAAATCTGTGTTCGGTTAAATGTGAATTTTTCTGTTATAACTGTTCCACTGGATGGTCACAGTGATTTAGTAGTCGGACTCAAGGTTATTTGCCTTTCACCGTGACTAACTACGTTGTCCCATTCCTGCGGGGTCGTTATATTTGTACCACACAGAATGATCCTATTTTGTTCTCTCTTATCCTATGTATACCGCCATAACACGATTATAAACTGTGGGGTCGGTTTCCAAATAATTTCTTACTGTGTAGTTTGTTATTTATGTACAAATACTCACAAGTTGAGTATTATATTGCACGTACCTTAAATTACAGACTATTCAAAAATAATTTCTTACTGTGTAGTATGTTATTTATGTACAAATATTCACAAGTAGAGTATTATATTGCATGTACCTTAAATTACAGACTATTCAAATGTAATGAAAACATGCAATGACAAACCCAAACAGTTGGTCTGTTGTATTTATAATATTATAATAAATATAAACGAGTTATGGGCTCATTTTGGCTATCTTTTTATCATTTTTAAAAGAATAAAAATGACTTTCGCTAATTATTTCAACAATATTTATAAAGGATTTCCTTATAACTACCCTAGCCCCAAACATTTACCTGCAACAGGAAATTTCTGTTGAAGTTCTGTGCACTCTCATAGCTGCTTTCCAACTATGGAGCCTATTTATTATTTTATTGGGAGTTGGCATAGACAGTTAAAATGAAGATAGTAAAGCGTAAGAGCTCATTCCTTATGCAGTTAAAAGTGTTGAATTATATTTTCAGCGGAAAGAAATAGATACATTCGCATTCACGTGACAGCCACTTATGGGAAGCAATATTGTTGGCAATTCCCAGCACGTGATAAAGCAATCTTCGTGAGCTAAAATCCTTCATTGCTGCAGCCTACAGAACAGACAGTTGAATGACTTGAGGTAGATAGTTTCGTTAACTGTCTTGCACTCCGTAAAATGAATCCACGCTGATATAAATTGCAGCCAAAGTTCTTTGAATGTTTGAAATATTGCCCAGGAATTCATCTTGCAAAAATCAGTCTCTTTGTCATTGAAAACTATGTATACAGATAACAGTGTTGCTGGTTCGAGGCCTGAGTAAAATTTTAAACGTTGCTGACAATTTTTTGTGGGTTTAGATTAGTTCGTTTCGTAAGCAGTTCTGGCAGCTTTATTAGCCTTTTTAGCAAAATTTGCATGCATTACTTAAGGGCTTGGGCCCGAGTTTCTCGGCTTTAGAGAGAATTATTTTTTTTTAAATCCATACGAGAGTCAATATCGTAAAATTGCTTCGTAACTTTTTTGTAAATTGATTTTACTATGCAATGTAATTTTTCGAGACAAACGGTATGATGAGTATAGCTAATTTATAAATTAAAAGGAAATTTCGTTAATTAAGTAATTAGCAACTGTTTTGCAGTCTTCTGACTCGACAAAATTAGAGTATGTAGTTTATATCAATCATAACAAAGTTACGAAGCGATTTTACGATATCGGCTGTAATTTATGTTTTAAAAATTAATTGTCGTTAAATGCGAAGAAACTCGGGTCAGTGTTCTTAATGAGACTGGTAACTAAAGTATACCAACATATAAATGGTGAAGCAGCTTATAAAAACTGATCAGCAAAAATGACAACTACTCTTATCCGGGACGTCTAACCCGGAATCCATAGCACCGTGCGCTGGCTATTGTACAGTAATAATGTCGCATATCGTCACTACGTCATCTTCAAAATATTCATGACAATCTTATGTACGTTACCTAGGGTGATCTCAAACCAACACAAGCATTTCTCTTTAAAAATATATCTTTCAGAAAATAATAACCCCTAAACGGTGAAAAGGAGCGTGGTCTTAAGTCTCAGCTGTACAGTGTATTCATTTCCCTACTTTTTGACATTTTTTCTAGGAAAGGGATCTGTGAACAGGATTACAGTAATCCTGTTTTATCCAGAAAGTTATAATGGTTTAAAGGTCAACTCAATAGAGCCGCTAGGTATGTTTACCAAAAGAGAAGTGCCAAACTCATGCAGACTGATAGACTTCCCTACGATGTTAGTAACGTCAGCTTGTTACCACTGTCAAAGTATACGTGTCCTTGTTTGGTAAGACATAACAGGTGCTGCAGGTAGTCAACGTTCTTCTTCGATGTACCCTCGTTCTCTCTTAACTATTCGTTCCTCGCGTCTCTACTACGCAGTATGAAAACACACTCTGTGCGTGTTCTGTGCGTTCCAAGCCTAGAAGCGAGGAGGCGATAAGGTCGAGACAGCACGAGCATCATGCCTCACCCTAGCCTCTAAGCGCACGTCACTGAACTGTCACTCAGTTTTATCGCTGAGATCGCTTCTATCAGACATTCAATGATTACCACATTTTTATTAGGTAATAATAATAGTGATAAATATGCAATGTATACGCCTATACCCTTTTAAAGATTATACACCAAGATTTCCATACCTAAAAAAGACCGCAATAACAGCCACTGTTGCCATTTTCAGTCACAAAATACTCTTATTAAGAAGGCGTGGTACATAATTCAACGCTAAAAGCATTAATCTATAACTGTTGGTTTCTTGAAGACAATTTACGAAAATAAAACAATAGCAATTCTAGACTGTAGTTTTAGCCAACGTTTTAAGAAAATTGTTTCCAGTGCTACGAACTTCTGAGGCGCAGTCTCTGATGCCGGAACCTCGTGCATTTAACAGAGGCGCAAGAGATCACGCGTTAACGAATTAGAAATTCTGATTAAATATTTACTCATAAAGTTGGCAAATTTTATCCATATTGGATTTGAAAAAAACGTAGAAATCAATTGATGTTTTCAGCATTTTTTTATCTAGCACACACTTTTAACGATTAGATTATGGCCTGAAATGTGCATATACATGTGTAACGTCTTTCTTGTGTTATTCCTAAGTAGGCAGGCATCACTCACACACGTTTAAATGTTTAAGAACCTATTTCTATTACCGGAATCTCTGCATGCACACTGGCTAGCAGCATGGGCAGGCGAACCCCTTATTTGCTCACTGTATCGTTGTCGACAAACACCTTAAAGTGCCATATAAAAGCCCTTTCAGCTTCTGTGAGTGTTGAAAAACACCCTTCCTAGAGAATCGCCTTCTGAAAACCACTAGTTGCTACTTTTTATTGAAATATTAGTATATAAACCACTGAAAATTGTCATTCAAGAACTGTAGAAGTAATTAGCGCACAGTGAATCGTTGATCCGGGTTCGATTCCGGCCGGGGTGGGGTCGGTCCCCGGATTTTCACTTGTGGGAATCGTGCCGGATGATGCCGCTGGTCATAGGATTTTCTCGGGGATCTCCCGTTTCCTCCGCCCCTTCATTCCGGCGCTGCTCCATACTCACATCGTGTTACCCCTCACCAGCACTGAACTAAAGACCTAGATGTTAAGCGCTGACCAAAATATCTTCACAATCTCGTCAGAGTTGACCGTGAAATTCACTGCAAACACGCGGATATCATAATTAAACATAACATTTGAACACTATTATTAAGATTAACGTTAATTAATTTTACTACAGAAGTCTGTAATTTAGAGCAAAGCTTTTATTGCGATATTTGAAAAGTGTATGTATTGTGTTATATTTTGCTGTTTAAATACACCTTACGTTTATAGACAGTGGGCTTTCGCGACCATTGTTCTAAATATTCTTGGCGCTGGTTATCGATCTATCGTAACCTCTGTCGAAACGTTGTCAAAGAAACAACATGCGACACTGCTGAAGCCCAGAGGTCAAGAACATAACTCCTATGTGTGTGACATCAAATGCAGTACAGGATTCAAAGCAGTTGAGGAGATGGGGAAGGCGACTTGAAGAGTACGAACGGCAAAATGTCAAGTTTTAATTGTTTTAATAACTTTTATAGCTGAACGGGATGTGGTTTGTTTTATAGAAATATACTGCAACTTTTTTTTTACTGTAATGAATTTTTTCTATCGTTCATAGCTCTTCTATTTGCATGTCAGAGTCTAAATTTGCATCAAACGGTTTTATACAACAAAGGAAAATCAACTGACTAACAAAATTAAATAATTGACACTGAATAGCAGTGTCACGGCATACTTCAAGATATGTTTAAAAAACATTCATTGATTTTTTTTAATTGCTGGATTTGAAATGAAAAATTGCCAATTATCTGCCATTATTTTGAAATGCATAAAATTTAAATATGGATTTTTACACAATCCTTGATGTAGTCCGTGACTCTGTTCTTCAGTGTGAATAATTTAATTTATGTATGTCAGGTGGTTTTCCTTTCATAAAACCTTTTAATGCAAATTTGTGCTTTGACACGTCATTATTCAAACACTAAGAAAGCTAGAAAATATTATTTACTGTACAGTTAAAAGATAGTCGCAATATATGTTAATGAAATTAATCATATCTCGTACAAATATAAAAGTCATTAAAACAATTGTGCGTTAACTCCCACCTCAATGAAAATATGAACGGGTTCCATGAAATTATTCACAAATGACCTCCTTTAACGACGAGAAGGAATGTTTCTGATCAAAAGCTATTTAACCACGAATGAAGATCTGTTTTGCTTCTTCTCGTATGTGAGCATGTGAACGTAACGTCAAGAAATCAACAGAAAATAAAATAAACTACATTTTATAAGGATACTTGTTTATTCATAAAAATATATAATAACAGGTGTTTTCTTTCTTACAAAAATTGGACTTGAATATTTATTTCTAATGTTATAGGGAATTTATGCTGTTAGAAAAATAGTTACCTAGTTGAAATGAAACTGCACTATTCACTCATTACGAGGAATTTCACCTGCTCGGAAAGTCAATAACAGAATCTATAATAAGCGCCATGAAAATTAATAAACGAGAAGCAATAACGCTTAGTTAAACCGGGTTGCACGCACCCACTGAAAGAAAACAATTTGTATGATACCGTCCTGAACAAATTAATTTGCAGTGAACACAAAATACATTTTTTGGTGACCACAATATTTTACTGGTGACAAACATGGTGACCACAAAATAAATTTTGCAGAGTGAATAAAAACAAAATTTCTTGTTCTTGCCACAAAAGTTTTTGTGCAACCTAGAAGATTAAAGAATGATGTTATTATTATGAAAACACGATTGTGTTGTTTCTTTCCTGACTTGCTTACTTACGTACTCTTCGAGAAAAATTCAAATCGGCTGTAATAAGAAATTTTAATCACAGGTGAAATCTGGTTCATTGTGAGCAAAAACGTTTTCCTTAGTAGTCAAACGCTGTTATTGACTATGCAATAGTAATGTCAACACTATAGGACATTCTATTAAAATTAGGTGACAAACAATGACAGGAAATCATGAATACATGTTACCAACCATGCAAATTTCATCTAACAACAGTTATCTACAAAGGTGAAAAACGGATTATGATTACTATCTACATTTTAAATACAGCTGTGGCAGGATTGTATTTTTCTTCCTTTTAAAGCAAAACTTATCGAGACCAAATTTTAGAAACCTTTTAAAATATGTAATACTTGTTACGCTTTAGGAAAGATTACGTTAAATCTTAGGATAATAAACTTGAGGGCAATGGATTCTAACGCATTGAAATGAGGAACGCTGTTTTGAAAGTTCTCAGTTTTAAATTACAATCGTAACCATTTCCTAACATCTTAGATTCGGAATAATCGATTCTAGTAAAACTAACATAGCTTGGTCTAAATAAAGTTAACCCACGTGGGAAATAATTATTATAATTTTGGGCACTACAAACCAAATTGGGCTCGAATGCTGGCGTATATAATACACAGCTGTTATGTATAACTTTACATATGTTTCCAATAGCAAAATGGTCTTAAAATTTATGAACGGCCTCGTTAATTGTCGGAATATTTCAAATAAAAAAAATTATCCTAAAAGTTTCACATGCTATTGCGTAACGGTTTATATACCAGACACAGCTACGTAAGTGGGACATTCACGCCAGAAATTTCATTGACTCTAAATATTTCAGTATGTTAGCGATTTTGTGCCTACGGGTTTTATGCAGTTTACGAAGCTTTGGATATATTATAATTCCTAATAATAAAAGTTTTCTTCTAATCAAAAATATTACGAAGTTGCGATGCAAATAATTACGTATGTAGACTCAGAGTCCTTGCCACCACATGGGATTTCTATACTGCTCTCCAAGAGGTAATTAAATTTATAGTCTGTTACCAAGCTATAAATTCTCATTAAATAACGCAACGAAATTAATGTGTCGCTGAAATAATGTGCATCTTGAAATTCATCGAGAATTCTCAGGATTCTAATTAATATTTTATTAAGTTCACTGTGAAGTTTTTTTAAATATCAGGGCAGGTAACACGGACAGTAAAACTAAATAAAAAATGTATTGGTTCTAATTTAATAATGCGTTTCTTTTACTTGAGAAATAGAACATTTAATTTAATTCATTTTAAAAATAATTAGTAAATTCGGACAAACTAACACAGCGAAAATCAGATGATTATTCTTTGATGTTTACTTAATGTACAAGCACTGATCCCTAACTATAACGCAATTACCGTGCGTTCCAAAAGTGCTAGGACAAATGTTTGTCCCAATATACAAAACAACGGAAAAATTGTCGTATGAACATTATTCCGGAGAGTTATTTTGTCGTTATTATTGAACGTTTTTCTTGGATAGGAAAGTGTTGTCGTACAGACTTGTTTAAGTTTTATCTTGAGTTTCTCGTTTACATAGAATCGCGTAGATGCTTCGTGATAGATGCCCCACGTGTCCTGGAAACCAGGGAAATCATATGGCACCACGTGTGGGGTTGTGAACGAGTGCAGTAGTCCATGGTCATACGAGTTGACGTGTGCGTAGAGCCAGTTTCATTCTATTTAATCGGGTTTTACGTCTCGCCAACAGCGAGGTGTTACGCACAACACCACACAAATACAGGAACTGAGAGAGAAATCGCGAGACGGTTTTTACACCAGTATTCACGTGGACTGGTGGGGAAACTACTGAAAGCCGAATTCAAGATGGCCGGAGCAGGTAATCGAACCCGTGTCCCCTCGAATGCGAGCCCAGCATATTACTGTTTTGCCACCTTGCTCTGTTGCGTCAGTGAGTAGGTATAAATATAGCCTAGACGAAACGTCCGACGTTCAATATTCATTATCATTTCCTAAACAGGAAATTGTAGTTGGAACGGATTTCTACGGCGCGGCGCCGCGCAGGTGTCGTTTAGCCGCCAGGTCGGGCGATGTTGCCAGAGATGGTGTCATTCTTCTCTCTTTAAGCGTTTTCATAAGATCGCGATGGTAGTGCAGGTAAAGCCCAGATTACACCGAAAAAAAAAAAAAAAAACAGTAACAGTGTTACTTTCAAAATGTTAGTTGCAGTAATATTATCAACAAATTCTAAACTATAGTACACTAATTTATAGCAATGTTGATATCAAATGTGTTATTAACATTGCTAAAAAAACAATGTTACTAACTAACAAAGTTGTAAGAATGATGAACATAAGTAGATGGAAAAAGGGGCTACTGGGGCAGGGGAGGGGGGAGGGGGAGCGAGGGAGCTGCGGCCGCCATCTTGGATGACGTCACCGCCGCCATCTTGGGTTGCGCCACTTCCGGTCGCCATCTTGTTTCCGGTCGCCATCTTGGATTGCGTCACTTCTGGCCACCATCTTTGATGACCTCACCCTTGTCGGCCATCTTGTATTCTAGAATTTTCTACTCTGTCATTCCATGGCTCCCCAGACCAACACCCCTGCTTTGGCTCCCCTCGAATTTTCTACTCGTGCTCTATAATTCCATCTTCTCAGCTCATGCTCTGTCATTCCATGGCTCCCCAGACCAACACCACTGCTTTGGCTCCCCTCGAATTTTCTACTCGTGCTCTATCATTCCATCTTCTCAGCTCATGCTCTGTCATTCCATGGCTCCCCAGACCAACACCCCTGCTTTGGCTCCCCTC
>PNEQ01113355.1:0-54726 GCA_003012365.1 Medauroidea extradentata
GAGAGTCCCGCCTATGGTACATTACATGTCGCCCTTAAGCACATATGTATACGGGTGGAGTAGAATCAAGTGAGTAAAAAAATGGCGGCTCAAACCCCTGGTGGCCATTCCTAGAACTAAATATAATAATACATTATTTTTGGCGGCGGGGAATGGGGGAAGGGGGGGGTATTATTCCAAGATGGTGGATGGATGTAAACATTTTTTTTAGATTTTTTTTAATTTTTGGAAATTTTTGAAATTTTTGAAATTTTTTTTAATTTTGGGAAATTTTGGAAAATTTTGAAAGTGACGTAATCCAAGATGGCGACCGGAAACAAGATGGCCGCCGGAAACAAGATGGCCGCCGGAAACAAGATGGCCGCCGGAAACAAGATGGCGGCACGAATCCTCAAATCCTCAGCCTGCAGCCTGTGCCCCAGAAGGAACCAAACCTATCTACTTTCGTGGTCAGTGATTAGATGTTTAACTCTCTCTTATGCGGGGTTCTACTGGCAAATCACAGACGCATGGTGTCACAGTAACCGTATTCTGATTGGTGCTGTCAAATGTGAGACGTGTCTGAACAAAGACACGCCGCCAGTAACCATGAAGAAGAGCTGTAAATGTGGACATATGTCATTGACACAAGCTGGTACAAGAAGCTTTTTTCGCGAAAATACAGGGTCTCTACATAGTAATGCTCCGTGGAGCAGAGAAAACTATGCCAGCATGTCATATAGGTGGTTCATGATAATTTTGACGACCGCCTTGCCTAGAATAAAGATTTAAGGCCATTATCTTCCATTTATTCCAAAAAATTGCAAATAACGCGAATATTTACTAACCAAATGCTTTCAGAAATATTGAGACTGTGTACACCCATACGATACCCAATTTTGGGTGAGCATTTTTCGAAATAATGTACCGTTTGCTAGCAAAAAAATTATTTTGCTACGTTTTGGTTTATTTTGACAACAAAATACCTGATATTTCAGGGGGGGGGGGAAATCTAAAAATCCGTTTGGTGTATCGTAACACAAAAATTCAGCTACAAACTATGATATATAAGTGTTAAACTGTAAGATGAATTTTGATACATGCATTAATTCACGTTTAAAAAACATTGTCGTAACCACTGCAAAATTAAAGAGCGAGGTCTTAATAACATTGTTTATTATGACGTTGGAAGTAAATTTTTAGTACAGTATACACTTTGCATTGTTTATACTAAAATTGAGCAAGAAACTATTATTTAACTGAATGTAAGGAAAGTAAGTAGGGCTTGAAAAGTGGTCAGTTTAACGGGAAGTAGCAATATGAATGAAGTGCGACAAGAAGTAAGTGTCACATGGGCGCTACGGACGGAACACTTGAACTTACAGAGGAAGGCAGAGAGACAGGCGGTACGCGGCCGGGCGCGGGTATGTCTCGTGGGCTGGGGCGACCTTGGCGGCGGCCAGGATAACGAGCCCGCGTTGCCAACACGGTCCCACGCTCCCGAGACCCCGCCCCTGCAGTGCGCCTAGTGCTTGGCCCCACACACAAACAGCTCTCTACAGTTGTCTGGCGTGCGTGCTGAGTTAGTTAGCTTACTGCTGTAGGCCTACCTCGCTGCTTCCCAGGGCCGCCTGGCGTGATCATGCAGGCAACCGTACACAGCCCCAACAAGCCGGGGGCGACCAGACATGTGAGGCTATTCAGGAATTACACCCAGTCGCTATGCTAGGAGGCGAGCGCACTAGCCTCTACATAACCGCGGCCGCTGTGAATATGATGCAGCAACTACGTACGGTGTCTTGTGATGTAATTCCTTTATCCTAACTTTACACTTCGATAATATCTATTTTATTTAATGAAATAACTGACAAATATCACTATTATGAATAACATTTAATTTTATCTTCACAAATTAAACACATTACATTCAAAATACAATTTAATAATTTCGAACATGGTGTAATATTTTTATTTCAATAATGTTACATATAATTGTTTACTCAAATACTAATTTCAACCTTATAGCTGATTTTACATTGTGTGAATCTTCTGCATTACGTTACGTTTTCACATTTATTGACTTGACGTTTGTTGATTTTAAATACTGGTATTTACTGATTAGTTGGCCATACTATGGGGCAGTTTTTACAATGGCGGGTGATCATTTATGTGACACATTGATATTTTTTTACCTCGTGCAAACTAGAGGCATCTTTCCGAACCAAACACAACTTTTATTAAAGTAATTTTTTTACACCACGAAGCTATACTCTCAGTGACGTGAAATGTGTTTTTAAATGTGACGACACTAATCATCTTTGGTGTGTACAAATTTCATTCAACATGGACCATTACTTTATCCACCATCAGTAAATGCTTAGCTCAGGGTAGAGTAGAACCAAATGTTTTTAGAAAAATTCATAACTTTTGGACGGTTGCGAATTGGACTACACAAGTTTGGTTTATTTGGTAGGCCTTGGGTCCCTCTATCACCCGCCTTTTTACTGACGTGTACTCCCGGAACATTCTGTATAAGCCACAATTTATATATATCGACCCCATTAATATTTATGTATCGATGTTTTTTTTTTTTTTTTTTTTTTTAAAGATTGATGCTTACGCCTGAAAAGTGGTTTCACGAATTTTCGAAATTCCCAACCTAAGGAGGGGGAATGGGGTGAAAAGTTATTAAATGTGTTTTCAATTAATCGTCGATATATCTTGAACCCAACGGTCTATTGTCGTGTTTTTCACGTCCAAGAAACTCCAATAAAGTAGTCTAAAATGGGATTCAAGGGTTTTTCGAAATTCAGTCTTTTAGGAGGTGAAAAAAGACCTGGAAAGTGCTTTAGATAAATGTTCGATACATATCGAACCCATCGAGATATTCAATTTATTTTTGCTTCAGGATGATGATTAGATAAATGGCCACAAAAAGGTTTTAAGATTTTTCGATATTCGAACTCTCAGTAGGCCTACTCTGCAGGGGTCATATGTGTTTTTTATGAATGAATTATTTTAATACGACTGAACGGGCTACCGTCGTGATTCGCACTTCAATTGGATACTTATACAAATGTCTAAAATGTGAAATTAAAATATTTCGAAATTCGATATCTAAAAGGGTGAAAAAGAACAAGATTTGTTTTTCTATCAGCCCATGATATATATCTAACCACTAGAGATATTGAGGCGTTGTTCGCGTCAGAGCGAAGCTTACGTAAGTATTTAAAAATTATATGTAAGATTTTTTTACGTTATAAGATTACTTGATTATTGAGAAAACAAAACTAAGTTTGTAAACTTTCAAGGCAGACGATCCTCGTAGCAGGTATGACCAGCGAGAAATAAATTAGCCTATACGGGAGTTCACTCTACAGTAACCTATCTGGACGTGGTGTTGTTCAGCCTCTATAAGCCAAGGACACGAATATTTTATTTTTTAAATTGAATTAGGCTAGTTTTTATGAATTCTTTCGACGTTACGTGACGCAGTTGTTTGTAGCTCCGGTCAACATTCGGGAGGTTTTGGGCTCGAATTACGTTAAAAGTTGCGTGCAAACGTTGAATTCTGACACACAAAAACTGCAAAGCAGATCCAATTAGTGCAGTTTGCATGTAGTCGTTTGAAAGTGGTAAAATGAAGTATGCAGTTCACATTTCTCTTAGGTTCCTCGAAAACACCAGCTCACGTGTATCATCTCACTAGTCCCAAGGTTGGGGCACCAAATACGTTTCTGCGAAACCTTTTCCCACCAAAACTTTCTGATGGATTTAAACTTCAAATGAATATTTTGAAAATATGTCATTTAGGGCACCGTCACCAATGGTTGTGCACAGGTTACATCAGACGTTTTCCATTCGATTAACCTCTTACATTTAAGAGTCTATAACTACCCCACAACGTCAACTTTGCAGTGTTATAAATAAGGCCCAGATGAAGTCGCTGTCAGTAGCACGGACAAACTTTAGACTGCTTTTCGCGCGGACAGCTGTAGCTACTTATCCTGCTGCAAAGCTCCAAAAATTATTCCGTATGTCATTATTGAATAAAAATGAGCATAATACACTAGTTTTAGAGTTTCTTTAGTGGTTAATTGAGAAAGACATCTTAATGAATAACGTGCTAAACAATTAAAAAAAAAAAAAAAATGTACATGGGCTTTCCAGTTTATTTTATCATAAAGTTGAAGTCCAAAAATCCTCACCGAAGTAACATTTCGTATACTTTCATCCCAGTCATTTAAATTTATATCAATAATTTCTTAATTTTTGGTTGTAAACCTAATTCAATTAGTTTTACCAATGTTCAAAGATAGTTAATGAATTGAAAACAATGTTATTAGTGTACTAAATATTTTATTTGATTTTACTTCAAGCTATACTTGAGATTTTGCACGTATGCTGTGTTATCTGCAAACAGAATGGTGTTGTGGCATTAACACATATACACATAACATTAATATATAATCAAAAAAGTAATGGACCCAGTATCGAGCCCTGGGTATAACTCCATGTCTAACGGTGCCAAAGTTAGACACAACATCTCTACCTGTCTGAGAATCATATATTACTACTCTTTGTTTTCGATCAGCGAGGTAGAATTTAATAAGTTAAGTAAAAATTTTATTTGTGCCGTACAGTTGTAATTTTTTAGATAACACTTCAAGATTTACGCAATCAAAGGCCTTAGAAGTATAATATCACAAAATAATCCTAGGACATATTATTTATGTTTTATTTTGCTTAGTATGCCTGTTGTGATGTAATATGCAACATTTATCATAGACAAGCCTTTTCTAAATCTAAACTGAGAAGTGGGTACTATATTATGCTGTTCAAGATGTTTGGTAAATCTTCAATATATGTACTACTTTTTCGAGAACCTTAGCAAAAACTGAAAGTAGTGAAATATGTCTGTAATTATTTACAGTTTCTCTATCATCCTTTTTTGAATAAAGGTTTAATAATAGCAGTCTTTAATCTATCAGGGATTACACCAGTTATTATCATACAATTACGTATATATCTCAAATGAAAGCTTATTAATTCTGCACATCTTTGTAACATCATGCTTAAAACACTATTAATCCATGGAACTTTTTTTGGTTTGAGTGGTTTTATAATAACTTCTATTTCCCGTGGCACAGTTAGAATGGCTTGGATGTCTGGTAAAGCTCCGGCTTTAACTTCTTTAAAATATTTATTCATATTTTCAGATGAATCACGTAGTAGCCTAGTAAAGAATCAACAACTGAAATAAACTACTTATTAAACTGACTGGTTTACAAATGTTCTTATGATCGGCAAATTGTAAAGTGATTGAGGTGTTACTATAATTTGATTCTTTACCCAACTTTTTTTTTACATTATTCTTTTATAAAAACAGTTCGTAAAAAAATCATTGCTGTCGCGGCACATCTTGAACAACTGTTTTTTTGCAAGTTCTTTTATACTGTACGTTATTCAATTTAATACTTTTTACAGGAAAACAATTATAAAAAAAGTCTTATGAAGGCAGAACGGAATTGGTAAAATTAATCATTATTACAATTGGTTTCTCTAATAAATGTAGTCCAGCCTTGTGATAATAAACAATGCTTAAAGTACATAGTCTTATACATTTACACTACCATGAATATTACAATTTAGCTAGCTTAAGTTCTTGGGGACTTATTGTTTCAAAATTTTTATATTATTATAGTGCATGCATACACGTACTTTGCTTACCTATATCCTGCAATATAAATGTTTGTACCTGTAATTTATGTTTTATCTGTAACTCCTCAATCTCTTCCCAACGTTGCCCCTCATATGTTGATCTCTGTAGTTTCTTGACATGGTATCGTAATAGAAATTCCCGTTGGCGCACTGCTTTAATTAGCATCCTCCATATCGTAACTCACGTCTCACGAAATGTGTGCTGTAACAGATAATTAGAGACTATGGTATATCGCGAACATGTTTGTGCCAACATACCCTTGAAAACGCTGCAGTTTCTTGCAACATATATGATTGGGCGATGTACGTCTGAAACAACGTAGATGTCTGAAGAACCAGCGCCACGTACAACAGAAGGCCAGTACCTAATAAGCTAATAAGCTGAACGTGTGTTGAAATCCATCAAACAGTTAAGTTTTCCCGCGATTAACCATCACCATCATGTATACAGATAATGTGAGCGGCGTGAGGTACTCACCCTACCCGTTTTCTACAAGGCGGCGGGGTCGGTCCCCGGATTTTCACATGTGGGAATCGTGCCGGACGATGCCGCTGGTCGGCGAGTTTTCTCGGGGATCTCACGTTTCCCCCGCCCTTTCGTTACGGTACTGCTCCATATTCACCTCATGGCACCCCTCACCAGCGCTGAAGACCTCGATGTTAAAGGTTATTGATCCCTACTACCTTGGATTTATCCGTTTCTTCTCGATAACTTCTGTTCCAGTCGGTGTATCAAAATTTTTATCACGATAGGGCGTAGATACAAACTTTAGCGATTTTCTGTAATTGTTGGAACCATTATAAATTCATTATTTTGCAACGGGAAACAGCTGAAAAGAAAAATTGCTTTATTTACGGGAGCGACTACACAGGAAACAAAATTAACAGAAACAATGCCATATGGATTCCGAAAGGTGAATGAAACAATAAACTATGCCTTGTCAGCGTGAAAAAAGTAAACCAATGTCTCTATTCCCTGATTTATAAGAAAAATCGTAAAACCGATCTGACAGGGATCCATCCCCCTTCAGCGCTGACCAAAATCTCACTCATTCTACATGACGTGCGTAGTGCCACGAGAGTGTGCACCGATGTCATTTGAATCCAAGCTCGACTGGCTGCTCACATTTCAGCCGCACGAGACACGTCACGTGAACTCACGTGTCGATGGTATGTCCCCGGCTTGCGGCGTTGTGAACGTGACACAATTGTACAGACACACACTAAATAGTAATACAGACGTGAAATGACGTGGCGGCTCTTTTGATACGGGTAAACTTCGCCGCTGATTGGCTGCCTGAGTGTTACCAGCCCAGCCCCGTGTATGTTTGGCTCCTGCTTTTTTACGGCAGGTTTTCTATTGGCCTGACTGCCGACTAGCAGAGCAGCCGCTTTAGACTGATTGGCGGTGGGCGCTTCCACCATGTTGCTGACCAGCGAAGCCATTTTGCTCGCGTGTGTGGCCGAGTACGCAGTCCTGCCAACTATTTCACTTCTGTATTCCAAAATATTCTGTGGTACAGGTTTTCGACTAGTAATTTATCCCCAAAATAAACACGCGTATTTGACAGATAACTTCGAGCAGAAGCCATAAGTAGAGGCAAGATTATTTCGCGTATTGATTCTAGGTCAGGTTGAATGCCAACAATGTGTACTTCACTCCTTCTGTGATTAGACGACACATGTTTCAACACATCTTTGACGACTGCAGCCAGTGATAAATAAGGAAACAAGCCGTGGTGGTAACACGTGTTACGGTTAGAAGCCAATAGATAAGGCCATGAACATTTCGCGAAAAGAATTTTGCACCACTTTGTTTCAGTGCCTTACGTGCGCACCTGCATCTCTACTTTGTGGTCAGTGATTGGATGCCTCATCATACAACGTCTGGAGGTTAAACCCGCAAATCACAGACGTGTTGTGTCACAGTTATCCGTGTACTGATTGGCACAGTCAAATGAATAATGACTCTGCACAAAAACACTCTGCTAATAATCATGAAGTTGAGCTGCAGGTGTACACGTAAGACACTGAAACAAAGAGGGGCAAATATCTTTTCGCGAAAACTTCCGGGCCCTACCAATAGATATTTTACTTTGGCCAGTGTGTGTATAGGACTAAGAAGTGTAGGCTGTTGCCAGATTAATACGCGAAATACTCATGCGTTTATTTATAGGTAGAGACACTGGAAAATCGCGGGAATAGATGACAGTTTGCTAGGCTCCAACATTCTGTATATAACACTGAATGTTTTGTATCGACATTGGCTATGGTTTATTTGTAGTATTTGTTCTCTCTACAACAGGCCCAGTTAGAACTGCACAGCTTGGACATACAGCGTGTGTGATTTGTCCCAAAACTGTTCACACGTGTCACGGTTAATATAATACAGTTTATTGGCGACTATTTTAAACATTTTCGCGATTTTCCAGTGTCTCTATGTATAGGTAGAGACCTGAAAAATTGGCGGGTTCACTGACCTGTATGCTAGCCTCCAAGAATATATATGTACTGATACGATACTATCACACGATTGTACCGTTATTTGCTTCTGTGCTATTGGCTCAGCGCTCTCCAGAAAGGTGTGGAATAAGCTAATAACCAATTGAGAAAGTGACACAAGCATACAGTTGTGTGAATTCTAGCTTGAGCCCAAAATAATACGTGCATTTTTCAGGCCTCTACTTATAGGTGCAGTGGTGTTTGTAATGGCCCAGCAGTCATGCATAGAGACACTGGAAAATCGCGAAAATGTTTAAAATAGTCTCCAATAAACTGTATTATATTAACCGTGACATGTGTGAACAGTTTTGGGACAAATCACACACCCTGTGTGTCCAAGCTGTACAGTTCTAACTGGGCGTGTTGTAGAGAGAACAAATGCTGCAAATAAACTATAGCCAATGTTGATACGAAACATTCAGTGTTATATACATCACGTTGGAGCCTAGCAAACAGTCAACTATTCCCACGATTTTCCAGTGTCTGTAAGTCATGCAGTATACGTAGATCCTGCTAACCGCTCGTCTCATGATAACAGGTTGCTTATCACGAGATAAGTGTAGTTGCACTTTGCTACGAGGACAAGTTCAACATCCGGGATGTTTGTATTCAGTCTACAGCTGAACACAATATTTCTCAATGTAACTTACCTACATGGAGCTCGGAACTCAGTTTATAAATTAAGTATATTCAATTTCACGTACGAGTGCACTTTGCTGACATCTCTGCTGGCATAGTTTGTTTGTGGTCCGCTGAGCATTGCCATCTGGTTTGTAGTGTTTAATATGCTGCCGACATCGATTTACTTTCATTCGCTTATCCAGCAAGTTAATACATAGTTTAACGAAAATAAAATTTATAATTTAGTTTCTGACGTCATTTACAAGCTGTCAGAAATGTACACACGTTCGTTCAGCCAGTTGATCAATTTCGTATACAAAGCTTTAAAACAAACAGTACTCTTTGCGAAATGGCTGGAAGACTACTGCAGTACGAAAAACACTATAATTTTCATTCTATTTTTAGTACTTGATGTCTAAAATGTGATTTTAAAAATAGGAATTGCAAGAATAATTTTGAGCAAATTTTGTTTTATTTATTAAGTCGAAAATTGTTTATTTCAGAGTTACATTTAAGGTTGGTCTGATGACATTAAATTAATTTTACCACTGATGCGTAATTACAATTCTATATACTATAGCGTAGGTCATGGGATTTTTTGCAGTTTCTCTGGTGTATATAGGCGACTTATTACTATATTGTGTGGCAGCGATCCAGGTTCGGTCCCCGGCGGGCTCAGTCCTCGCTGTCTATGATAGGGAAAGCCCACCCACATCAGTATCTGAGAGTGTTAAGGGCGTGGTCTACCACAATTTTCATCACTATTTTTTTTTATTTGTACCAGATATTTTTTCCATTTTTTAGACACAAAATGTGACTAATTTGGCTCTTATGAAATTTTTTTTATCTCTCATAGTTTTCGCGTAATGGCTTGTTAGTCATATTTTGCATGTTTCCGTTTTACGACTACACTAAAACCAACTGATATACCAAACTCATAAAAATCACAGTGGATAAAGACATTGCAGGCTACAATAACATGCTCATAAATATCAAGAATAAAAATTATTTGTTTAAAAAAATGCTGAAACTGAAAATAAAAATTTAAAAAAAAAATCAAAATTTTTTTAATGCATATAATTTTTATTGTTTATATTTATGAGCATGACACTGTAGTCTGCAATGTCTTTATCCATTGTATTTTTTTTTTTTTAGTCTTGTATATCAGTTGGTTTTAGTGTAGTCGTTAAAACGGAAACATGAAAAATATGACTTTAACAAGCCATTACGCGAAAACTGTGAGAGATAAAAAAATTTCATAACAGCCAAATTTAGTCACTTTTTTTTGTCTAAAATAGGGGAGAAAATATCTGGTACAAATAAAAAATATAAAAAATGGTGATGCAAATTGTGGTAGACCGCCCTTAAGGTGACCGCCTGCACAGGCCGGCATGCAGTGTTGCAGACCTTCGGGCGTAAAACTGCTCAACGCGCATGAGTGAGACATCTGCTAGGAGTATCATTCAGAGAACGTTATACACGTGTGTATACCCATTTCAGGTTCACCACTTCTCATGAAGCCACAGTGGGAGCAAGCATATGGTTTTACAGGTTAAATTATTTTCTACCTGGCTCAGTAACGGTTTAAGTTACATATATGCCACCACTGACTTTTTTGTTCGTCTCTGTGCCGCGTACATTGCTATGGATCGTGTAGGCAGTTTTAATACCCTCAAAATTGTGGGCAAAAAAGCATTTGTACACACAAAAACACGCGGAAATGCTGATTCATAATTTCTTTTCTGCAATTTTATTTACGTAGTAATATTCTCATTTTCTCGGCGCAGAAAATGGTTTTCTTTCGTCCGGGAGCAATATCACAAAATGTGACCGAGTGCCATTGAAAATAATTTAACATATAAATACCCTATTCTTTCTCCGCCAGTGCTCCGAGGCAGGCATCGCCCTTAAAGCATCTTTTCTAGCGGCAAAAAATGGCGAAAATGTGAGTTTTTGTGGTCCTCTTTGGGTATGGAAATCTTAGCGCAGAACCTTTTGAAATGTGTAGGTGTGTACAACACACCTTTAACTTTAATATTACATCATACAATTGTAAAGTTACTACTAAATGTCTCGTGGAGGCGAGTTGTCGGTGCGAAGAATGCACGCCAGTCCAGTGGCTTGCGCCTAGACGCTAGTGAGAGGCGTGCGCGTGTTGTGTCGTCTTTATAGCTTCTGCACTTCCAGTCATCAAACACACAAAATACATCCACCCAGGCGGCTACCTTAAAAGGGGCCCGCCTACATAGCGCCTTAGCGGCCGTGCGACCTCATCGACGTGGAGTTTTCCCCCACAAAAGCGGGATTGGGTCAACCTCTGTTGTGGAGAAGGTTGTCTCTCGCTCTCTCTGTTGTCCTCTCGGCTCGGTCTCGCGAATCCTTCAATTTTCCACAACACTGGCTGCATATTTGCGCAGGACACATATTACAAGAACAAGATTTCCTCAACATTTTCAGTTGCTACAAGGTACAAACAGTCACGGGATCAATAGTTAAAGGATAGATCTAATAAAGTTAAATGGTTCTAAGTAAAAATAACAAAAAAATAACGGAATTATACAAGCCGGAAAAGGCACTTATTTGAATGTTAAGGCTCTATTTTCTAATTACTTAAGTAACTAATAGAACTGAAACCGTTTACCCCTAGTGTGAGGTACCTTAATATATTTTATATTCAAACACACAATCTCACGACTAATATTTTCTGTGAAAAAACGACTCTCCAGAACTTCTACATCACAACTTTCATGGCAGGTAGCCGGGCCCCTTAAGAGCGCGGTCTGCAGCAATTTTCATCGTCATGTTTTTATTTTTATATTTGTATCTGATTTTCGTTTCATATGTAAGACACGAGATGTGACTAAATTTTGCTCTTTTGAAATATTTTATCTCTCGAAGGTTTTGCGTAATGTCTCGTTAATGTCAAAATTTGCATGTTACGGTTTTAAGGACGACACTAAAACCAACTGACGTAATGGTGTTGCTCAACACTTGTGGGTCGCAACTAGTTTATTTATACTCGCGCAGTAGCCTATGAATTGAGTTTGAGTTGTAAAGCATTTGTTTGGTTCTTATACTTTTGTAATGTCACAGTGTCTTAATTTTTATGTACTATTCATAATTAAATATTATATCATAAATATTTCGAACTCACAAACATAAAATTGTAAGACAAATCGAAACTTTGGGTCGACACTGAAAAAATTCACATTGGACAAATATATTTAAGGCTACAATTTCTCGTACGTGAAAACAAAGAATGTATTTTTATGGTATTTAAATTGAAACGTTGACATTTAAAATAAAAATTTTAAACATTCAATGTATATTTTTGAAATACAAAAACATTACATTTTGTGGTTTAACATAAGAGAACTTGCAGCCTACATTGTTATTCATTGTGAATTTGCACAGTGTTATAAGTAAGTTGGTTTTATTGCCGTCCTTAAAACCGAAACATGCAAATTTTGGCTTTAACGAGCCATTTTGCAAAAACTATGATAAATTAAAAAATTTCATAAGAGCAAAATTTAGTTACATTTTGTATCTTACATAAAAATTATATCTGGTGTGTAAATATAAAAGTAAGAACGTGGTGATGAAAATAGCTGTAGACGGCGCCTATGAGAATGGACGGTAGCTTTCTCTTTACGTTCGAGGTACGGAAACGGTGACGGCGATAAGTCGAACATAACACGTGTGTCGAACACCTCATCGCCTCTAGGCGCGATGGACTAAACTAGCGTGCAGTGTTTTCGTAGAAACAGTTTTTCAATGGGACTTCAAGCGATGAACCTGCTGTTTTATTTGCGGGAAATTTGTGGTAAAGTCCAATTAAGGTTTCCATGTCTTAGTTTTACGATTACGATAGATATTTTCTCAGCTACAGCAACGTGAAAAGGACATTTTTAGCACTTCCGAGTCATATTTTTAAGAAGCGGACGAGATCTTTTAAATCATAAGGATACAGTTTGAAGTGTTTCATCTTTTCGTAGATAAACACATTGGGCATTTTTAATTGTTATACAAGAAAATATACTTTTCATACCACAGCACGTCTCACGCGCCAGGCTCACTAACTCTTAAGGGGCATTAATCCCTACCACCTTGGATTTATCTGTTTCTTCTCGATAACTTCTGTTCCAGTCGATGTATCAAATTTTTTGTCACAAGGCATAGATACAAACTTAATCGATTTTCTGTAATTGCTGGAACCATAATACATTTATTATTTTGCAAAGGGAAACAGCTGAAAAGGAAAAATTGCTTTATTTACGGGAGCTACTACAGAGGCTGCAACATTAACAGAAACAATGCCATATGGATTCCAAAAAGTGAACGAAACTATAAACTATGCCTTGTCAGCGTGAAAAAAGTAAAACAATGAGTCTTTTCCCTGATTTATAAGAAAGACCGTAAAACCGATGTGACAGGGATCAATCCCCCTTAAATAGGCTTCTATTGCGCTTAAGGGCATTCACGTGGCAAAACTGCATAATTTTATAATTATACGACATAGTGTTAGTTTTACAGATGTTACTTTTGACTACATTTTCCGCTCGTGAAACTTTTTTTAACTCTCATAGTCGTCTCCTAACAGCACGTCGAAGTCATAATTTGCAAGTTACGGGAACATGCTAATAACAAAAACCAACTGGCTTAGGGAAGCTTGCACGCTAGTTCAGCACTTGGCTCGTTGAGGCGACGCGGCATTTGATGCGCGCTTCAAGGTCGACCTTACTGCTCCGTCGCTTTTGAGCCTCTCACGCGCCGGTAGACGTTCTCGCGGAGAACCGCCCTGCGTGAAACAATTATTCAGTTAGCGAGTGTGTGAAGGAAACTTGAGTGAAAATAGCAAGGGAATTCCATCGCAGTTTGACGGGATATTCTCTCTTGTAATTGGTCGTAGGCAAAGGGCCGCCTGCAGGAAATGGCGTATCTGACGCGTGACGTGAACGTCTGTCTGCAGGCGGTTCTGTCAGGAAGTGCAGAACCATCGCAGTGATTCTTCGCCGTTGTGAACACAGTCGCTGTCCGTCCTTATCTGTCGCGCGCACTTGTGCAAGCAGTACGCTGATAAGCGATGTTTCTGCAAGGATGTTGCGCCGATATGCTCGGTTTTCCCTCCTGCTTTCCTGTCGTGCACTCGATGACAACGCGCCTTCTTCCGGCAGAGTGAACTCTAGGACTGAGCCCCACCTACCTGCTACCTGGCTGTTTTAAGGGGGATTGATCCCTGTCAGATCGGTTTTACGATTTTTCTAATAAATCAGGGACTAGACATATTGTTTTACTTTTTTCACGCTGACAAGGCATAGTTTATTGTTTCATTCACTTTTTGGAATCCATATGGCATTGTTTCTGTTAATGTTGCGGCCTCTGTAGTCGCTCCCGTAAATAAAGCAATTTTTCCTTTGCAGCTGTTTCCCGTTGAAAAATAATGAATATATTATGGTTCCAGCAATTACAGAAAATCTTTTAAGTTTGTATCTATGCCTTGTCGTGACAAAATTTTTGATACATCGACTGGAACAGAAGTTATCGAGAAGAAACAGATAAATCCAACGTGGTAGGGATCAATGCCCCTTAACCACGGCCTTAGAAGTTCAGGTCACACTGCTATAAAATGTTGGCCCCCTTATGACAGATTTTATTTCCATTATTATCCGTAGATATGAATGAAAACTGGTGGCGCCACTGGCACGCTCGTGCTAGTAATTATTTTAAAGTACAAGTATTAGAATCTTACTTGAGTTTAACCAAAATATTTTTCAACATCTGAGTTTTAGTTCAAATAACGAACTTCTTTTTACAACAGCACCACTGCGATAGTGGTGCCAGCAGTTTCGTTCAGTCACAACGGGGTCAAAGGTTAAGGGTGTTCTAGTGCGATGAAATCATAATTTTATATTTGTATGAAATAGTGTTAGTTTTTAGACGATACTTGTCAGTATAGTTTCCTCTTACAAAACAATTTTAGCTTTCTTAGGTTTCTCGTAACGGTGCGTCAAAGTCAAAATTTGCTTGTTCTGCTGCCATGCAAATAGTGAAAACCAACTGATCTACTTGAATAAAACAATTCACTGGGATATTACATACCATGAGCTATGCAATAAAGTATTTAGAAGACCATGACGTAATATTTTGAATATTTTTTAAAAAATCGCGAAATTACAGGAAAAAAGTTTAATAAAATTCAGCAATTTTCAAAATAAAAAATAGTTTACGGAATTTTTAAAAATGTTTTATTACGTAGCCCGTGGCATGTTATTTCATAGTGAATTGTTTCACTTGCGTAAGTCAATTGGTTTTTACTATTTGCATGGCAGCAGAAAATGCAAATTTTGACTTTGACGCACCGTTATGAGAAAACTATGCGAGTTAAAATTGTATCGTAAGAGGAAAATGTACTCACAAGTTTAATATACAAAACTAACAATATTTCATATAAATATAAAATTCTGATTTTATTGCACTTGAACACCCTTCAACGACAAAAGCATTAATCTATAACTGTAGGTTTCTTGAAGCCAATTTGCGAAAATTAAACAATAGCAATCCTAGACAATAGTTTTAGCCAACGTTTTAAACAAAATTGTTTCCAGTGTTACGAACTTCTGAGGCACAATCTCTGACGCCGGAACCTCGTGCATTTAACTGCGACGCAAGAGATCACGCGTAACGAATTAGTAATTTTGGATAAATATTTACTCATACAGTTGGCAAATACCATTATCTAGGATTGTCATTGAGTATTTGATTCATATTGGCTTTGAAAAAAGCGTAGGAATAAACTGATATTTGCAGCGTTTATTTATCTACCACACACACTAAGCATTGAATAGTAGGTGAGTGTCCAGACCTGTACTTCTAAGACTGTGGTTTTAACATCATTGCAGTAGCTCAGAAATACGCGTTTATTTGCAAAACTGTTACAACTATTGTAATTGTTCCCATTGTACCTGGAGCCACGGTTGGCGCAGTGGCTAGAGCACTCGCCTCCCACAAAGGCAATCCGGGTTCGATTCCCGGATTTTCACACGTGGGAGTCGTGTCGGGCGATGTCGCTGGTTGGTGGATCTCCTCGAGAATCTCCCGTTCCTCCAGCATCTTCATTTCGACGTCGCTGCTCCTAGATGTTAAGTACTGACCAAAATATCTTCACTCAGTCACCCTTTGCACCTATCTACAGGAAAAAAAAATTTCAGCGAAATATTGTTAGATACTTTCAAAACACCATGCATATTGAAAATGTGGCTGTTTGGCCTTCCAACGTAGCTAAAGGCTGCATTTTCGCACAGCTGTATATCAAAATCTCCTGTTTGTGTTGGTACGAAACTAACCGAGTGTTCTATATTTACTTTGGTGCAGACTTTACACCAAGTCCAGCGCCTTGGATATAGACGCTACTGGGCAACGTGTGCATGTGCGCCTGTGTCTCCAACGCACAACAAATAATATATTGTATGTTACTCTCTACTGAGTGCAGCAATTTAAAATTGCAGGTTTCTCGAAGAAGTATAATGTGTACAAAACTTTTATCTCTCTCTCCACCTAGCCCTCTATCCACTACCCTCTCTCTATTCCTGTCTCTGCCGCCTCTCTCTTTCTCTCCCTCTCTCATCGCTTTGATTTAAACCGAAGCATACACAATTGAACTGTTGCTGCTTATTTCTTGAGTTCGGTAGTTGAAATTGTAAGTTTAACGAATCAGAGTGTTTGTCGGTTTTCCCATGATGCCATTCGTATATCACCCAGTAGCAGCCATTTTGCTATATCCTATAAAGTAAACAGAAATTGAGGTATTTTTAAGAAAAAAAAATGTAATTTGACGTCAATTTGTATATACTCGAGGAACCTCGTTGACAAGCTTCGCATTTCTCATTATAGGCAATAACCTCGCTATTCTGTAGTCCAATTTTCGTCTCTGCTGCTTACTTCATAATCGACTTCTTATTGCTCAAGTTGTCAGTTGTGTATAGGCCTTAATTGTGACTGTAAGGTCTGCCAACTGTGTGGGCACTTGTGTCGTGCGGTGCTGCCAACCACGCCCGACACGCGGCTACAGCCGGCTCGCCCAGTGCGTTTTTTTTGTTAGCGACGTCTTTCATGAAGACGATGATGGCCCCCTCCAGGGTCTCTCCCACGCCGCACAGGACGGCAGACGACACCGTCTGTAGTGACGTCACTACACGTGGGCCGCACGTGCAGGGGGTCGTCGACCCGAGACCACAACAAGCTCCCGGCGACTCTTCGCAGCACAAAGCAAGGAAGATAAATAGACGCAACACAACGTTGTTTATAGCGCTCTTATTTCCTTTGAAAATACTGAAATAGTGCGGCCATTGTAGACAATGCGGGAGCTTTACAACGAATGCCTCTCGCTTTGCACTTTACGAATTCAGGTAATATTTTTGGAGTTAACAGCGTCTTTAAAAACCCCGTTTTTTTTTTTTTTTCATTTTGAGAGGTCAGAAAATCATGTTTCTAACAAGCTGCTGAATTTTTGACAACGTAGAAGCGTAGTTTCAAGTGTGTGTTCTTTTCGTAGATACGCTGCACCGTCGTCCATGCGCCAGTCGAGGACTCTTCTTAAACGATTTCATTTCCTGTAAGTTAACTATTAGCAGTTTATAGGAGATTTTATTCGATGACCTTGATTTAGTATTCTATCTGTATTGCATGCCTTTATATTTATTAAGTGTGAAATATATTTCTAAAAAAAAGTCTGCAACCATGGCATTTCTTATATGCATATTTCAAAACTGAAAATTTGACTTCAAACCATTTGTTAGTTAAACTACTGCGTTATTCTTTGAAATATGACTTCATTTATGTGTAGGAAAAATGACTCAACAAACCCCTTGACCGTTTTGCAAACACAGCCTACTCCAAATACTTGGCGAAAGCTAGGATAGGATTTACATGTTAAGTTAGACTAGGTGATTAGGTGTGGCTCAGTAATTGTCGTGCTTGCACGTAAGCCACCACTAGAGGCACTAGTACTTCGCGTATTCATAGAAAAAAATATTTTGTAACAGCTACAAAATATTTTCTTGTTAACTTATTGACCCTGCAAAATTTATTTAGAGGTCACCGCAAAAATATTTAGTTGCCGCCACTAAAATTTTGTGGGCACCACTGAATTATTTTGTAGCTACTACAAAACAATATTGCAGGGAAGACTCCTACAAAATTTTCTTTCAGTGTGGCAGCAGCCTAGGCTTCTCAGTCCTATACACGCACTGACTAAAGTTGAACATACATTGGCTTGTAAATGTACGAGCGGGTAATATATCACTGGCTTGCAGTCATCAGAGGTGTGTCAGAACAGCTGTCGTCTAGTCACAGACGTATGAGCGTGATGTACAGTACATGTTCTTTAAGTTCAACATGACCTTGATTCAATATGCGAAATATTTGTACCACCACTGAATTTGTGTTCGTCTCGGAGCGGTCCACATGGTTATAGCTATAGAGTCGTTTAGGCTGTTTTTCAATACTCTCCTAGAAGTGAGCAAATAAGTATTTTCATGGCCAAAAATCACCTTAAAACACATACCGTACTATACTTATAATTTTCCCCACACTTCAATTCCTGAAACAAGCTTTTTCTTTTCTTCGCTTCTGACACCGGGAAAGGTGTCTGAGGCCCAGTGAATGTAATTTTACACGCTCTGAAGCAGGCAGCGGCCACCGACATAATTGCTAAGCAATAAAGGCCGCATTCCTTTTGTTTACTGGAAGTGCCGAGGCCTCTGACGACCGTGGCACAGAATATAATAATATGGTAATACAGACGTGAAATGACGTGGCGGTTTAATTGATGTAGACGAACTTCACGATTATTGGCTGCGCGAGGCTGTTGATAACAGCCCCGTGTATGTTTGGTTAAGGTTAATTCTACTACAGTTTGGAAATAAAATGTGTTTTCTCATGGGAGAGTTTGGCATAATGGAAAATTTCTGCCGCTAGTTTCGCTGCTATCGCTAAGGGACCACGAAGCCGTAGTAACATTAAATTTAAACAGGCTTTGAAATGATAGAAGTCACTTAATTTAAATTTTAAGTCAAAATAAACCAACTTCTTACTGATACCAGCGCTCAAGCGGCAGAAATTTCCCCTGCGACAAAGTTTCAACATTGATCTTTCTAACCTGTAGTAGAATTAACCTTAGTTTGGCTCCTGCAGGTCACGGCAGGTTTCCTATTGGCCAGTGCCGGCTAGCAGGGCAGCCGCCTTACGCTGGTTGGCGGTAGGCGTCTACGCCATGTCGCTGGTCAGCGAAGCCATTTTTGATTGCGTGTGTGATTGAGTTTGGCGTCCTACAAGCTATTTTACTTCTGTATTCCTATATATTCCGTGGCCGTGGTTGAAGCTGCTGACCAATAACTGGCGAGTTGGGATTTAGCACCTGGGTTGGAGGTTATACTTCCGTCTGAGAGCAATGATGCGCAGAAGGTGTGACAGTCTGAGCAGAGGCAAAGGACACAAGATGACGGGTCGTGTGATGTAACATAGTCACAAGTTTTACCTTGTCTACTGTATTTCTATTTGTGAAGACACAACCATTTGCGACGTACATTTTCGGCTATTATGCAGAACACTACAGTTTCTCTTCTCTTTGCAAAAATCACATCAATTTCTAACGACATTATCCACCACGTTCTCATAAATCGCAGATGCCGTTATGTTACTGAGGACTGTCGCTAATGAGAGTTCAGCTTTAGTTGTAAGTCTAAGTATACTTGACATGAGCACGTTGACACAGTTATTGACAATTGTGCATTTCAAGATTAGATTAGAAGATATCAGACACCGTTATCAGTCGATCCATGCCCGGTAGCTATCCGGAACTTTCTTGTATTGTATCGAGCGTTGCGTTTTACAGTCATAAATAAGTACAAATTGTTTTTCTTATTAACCCAGGAGTGGTATTACTGTTGCAGAAGGGCTGTGTGAATTTGTGAGGAGATTGCAATTACCTGTATCCGTAATAATATCACGTTTAATTAATATAATTTGCGGATATGGAATTTAGTGGGGTTGTGTAAGGAATTTGTTCCGTAAGCTTAAAAAATTCATCGATATTTAAATTAATAACTACGGAATAATGCAATTGCTATATACTTTATAATCCGTCAAACCCAACAGAAAGGAAAGTAACGTTACAAAGTTGATGATTGCTTCAGTCGCAATGAAAAAGAAAAAGTTAAAAAAATTTAGGTATTAAAACAGTAATGTTAAAATTTTTCTCAGAGCTTATTTCCCCATTTATGAAAATACATCAGACGAATACAATTTTATCGGCTTTAAAGAGAAAGCATATCCTTTTTGGACAAATATTTTTTTAGTAACTTGACTGCTGCAAACATACTAATTCTTTTTTGTGAAAATAGCCTGTGTGTCAGGCGTGGCAAAATTACACAAGCGCAGATTTTTGGAAAATAATGGTGTTTTAGGGCAACAACATTATTTTAGATTTTTGTTGAGACTACATGATGACTTAAAGTCGGGTGTATAAAAAGCAGTTGTTATTACGTACGACATTTCTGGCAAATTGATTGTTTACACAATATTTAATAAACTACACATGTCATTGATGGAAGCATATTCGGTCGGTCACTGGCTGCACAAGGCTCTAATCATGGACTGCTGGTCCGATTAGTTACAGCATGTTGTGGACTGTCGCCTATTGGTCGGGCATGATTCTGGCGTGTTCGTCTGAAGACAATGGTTGGTCAATGACTCTCCGCCATTTTTCTCGTGCGTGCAGCTTCTTGATTCTGCCACAAACACGGCATGTTCTCTTCTATATTCTTATGTGTTCTGTGGCGACCTCTGATAATCTGCATCAAGTAGTTGTTCTATAGGTAATTCACGAAGTGTTCGAGTACTTACATATACATAGATAGACTCAAATATGGCGAGTTAATCTGAAGAAAATGTACAGTTTCGAACGCCTATGAATGATTACTTTGCTGACCACGTCTTTGAAAATCTGGAAAAGACAACAAACCCTCACGAAAATTGTTCCTTAAATAGTAGTACCTAGTCAGACGCACAAGTAGTCATTCACTAGATTGGCAGAATATGACATATTCTTGTCTACTAGAAAGCCACGGTCTTAGGTATGACAACCCTGCCAAGGGATAATTTTAGTAGTGCTTTGGACATTTCCCTTATTCGTTCGTTCGTATATATACCTACAAATTAAGGAAAGCTATTCGATAGCGACCCTTCTTGACAGGGTTGCCACACATCGAAGACCGCGGCCTTCTACTAAGGGCGGTTATAACAATGGACAAGTAGCTGAGGACTGTGAAGCCTAGTCAACAGATGGTTAAACCCTCAAAATTTACGGATGTCTACATGTAATAAATTTATAGAAATACGTGTAATATCGTACAACGATTTACACTGGACAATAGGGAAAATTCCTAGAAAAGTTTTTAATATTTACCTGATTCTTCCGAATTATTTCGGCACTAAATACAGCCAGGCAAAGCAATAGACTCGTGAACGTTGCAGTTTTCGAATTATTCAGCTTTAAAAATGCCATATTTTCAAACGCGTTCTTATTGGCTAACATACTTATGACGTAGTCTTGCTTGTTTTGGTTAGCCACCACACGTCAGGCACTATTATGGGTATTGGAATTTTTCACCGACTTAAAAAAACTGATAAAATTTAGCGAACCCGGTTACATAAAAGTTCAATCGGGGAACTCGCCCGTCGTTTGGGCATGCGTGGTTGTAGATTTGGCAGTCAACAATGAAGATTTATTTCACTTGTGTTGATTTTGAAGGAGCGAAGACAGCAATGTATTAATAGCTCTCACACATCGCGACGTTTTAGTTATAGATTTGAGTTTATGTAAATTAAATTTAAATTCAAGAGAGATAATGACTTACTACGAATTTATTTTAATGTTTCATATCCGGTATATAATCCTGTGTTTGAAAGGTCAGCCGAACGAAGTTCACATGCGTACAGAAGGTGAACCTATCGAGGTAATATTTGGAATGTGTTTAACCAAACATGGCACAGACTATGATCGAACATTCGGGATGCGCGAGTCGGTAATATAATAAGGCAGATCAATTATTTTATTACAAGTAAATTTTTTCTCTCGGTAATTTTTACATTTCTCGTGAACGACATTGAGGCAGCTGTGCTGCCATCTCGGGGCGAGTTTCGCAAGGCCCCGCCCACCCCTCGAATTATCTGCCAATCACGTGTGCCTTGAACTCGCTTTTTGGCTAATGACCTTGCCGCAGCCAGTGGAACAGCCAAACCACTACAGTTGCAGAAATTTCGTTGCAAACTGCAAGCTATTGACTGCAATTTCTAACTTTAAAAAAATCTATTTACTTTATTCTAACCGTGTCATGTTGTATACAATATAGCATTACATAGCCTATGTAAACTGTATTTTTGTCGTTAATAGCAGACTATTACATCTCTTCTTGAAGCTTAATCCATGCAATACGCCTTGATTTATCAGACGGCGCTAAAGTTAATATTTTATTCCGAGAAAATTGCATTTTCTTGCTGCGCAAACGAACTACTATCCACATTTTACTCTTCGGGGTTCAAGACATAGGCTACTCAATTTTACCGCATAAAATACTTTATTTAACACAATTTCACGACTTGAACGTATGTTGCTGTCGTTTGTGTGCTACGTACATTAAAATGTACAGTATCGTGACGTCACAGGGACATCAAGATGGCGGTTCACGTTTTTGCCGCGCAAAACAGACTGATCATTTTATTTATGTTTTTTTTTTGTGAAAAGAAAGAAAGTATGGTACCGTTGTTCGTTAAATTGAACGCACTTTTAAATACAAATATGATAAATAATAGGAATTTTCCTTATTACATTCAAATTATACCGATTTCCTATATATCTATACAATATGGCAACGCTGTTGTGAGGAGAAGAGAGCGAGCAGGGACCGAAGGGGCGATGCACCCTCGTCTTGACGTCGCTTCGTGACTTACCTGCGGCCGGAAGTGTTCGTAGGTGGCCGCATCCTGTTCGCGCGAGTGTGAGAACAAGTGACTGTCTCGAGTTCTCGCGGGGCTACGTGTACCTGCTGTGCGAATACAGTCTTCGTGGGCACCACAAGTACAGAGCGCGCAAGAATTAAGAAGTGGAATTGCATCTTGTTAGGTGAACTCGGGCAACACAAGCCAGAACAATGGCGTCACTGGCCACCAATATTAGAAACTGCGGACGAACACGGATGAGTGACAGCTGGCCAATAGGGAATCCCTTAAAGCACACGGTAACCAATCAGACTCAAGGTCCGTGTCAAGAGTCAGTAGCCACCCACATATGCTTATGTTAGGCTACGAACTTTTCGCGAAAATAATTTAGCCCCTATTGTTTTCAGTGTCTTACGTGGACATCTGCAGTTCTGCTTAATAGTCAGTATTTGGATGTTTCAACTCTCGCATGTCTTGGCGTTCTACCAGCAAACCACTGGCGTGTGAAGTTGCAGTAACCTTATTCTGATTGGCATTGTCAAGTGAGAGACATCACTTCACAAATACACACTGCCAATAATCATGCAACAGAGCTGCATGTATATGCTCAAACAAACTGGGGAAAAATTCTTTCCGCGAAAAGGTCGTGGCCCTAAATACTGTCACACTATTTATCTTTTGTCTACTCATCCTCAGAGACCTGCAAATGCCATGTTTGGAGGCACGAGTATTTCACGTATTCATCTGGCAACAGCCTAGACTTCTCAGTTCTATACGTGTACCGGTTGAAGCCGAATATCCATTGGCGTCTAACAGTACAAACGTGTAGTACGTGATATCTCCACGGCTTGTTTCCTTATTTATAACTGGCTTGCAGTCGTCAAATGTGTGTTGAAACTGCTCTCGTCTAATCACAGGAGGAATGAAGCATAAGTTATTGACGTTCAACCTGACTTAGAATCAATACGCGAAATAATCGTGCCTCTAGTCATGTTATTATCTGAGAGCAGGCTGGACTTCAAGTTAGGCCTACTGTGTACACATCGGACTTCTGCTGTTGGCCGGCAGGTAGTGTGTACACTCTAAAGAAGTTTTGTAAAAGTACAAATATATTCTTTGCAAAATCAGTTTATGAAGTTACAAAGGTACACTTTGTAACACTACAAAGGAATTCTTAGTACCTATACCGACAGTTCCTGCATTGTAAATTATTTTGTAAAATATGACAAGGCACTTTTTCGTAGTTGTACAAACTTTTGTAAATGTTGCAATTTTTCCGTGTAAAATTATTAGTTTATAGTGGTAAAAGGATTTTGTTTACAAAAGAACTTACAAAAATGTGTTGCTTACAAAAATCTTTAAGTTCGCCGGAAATTACTTATGCAAAGACTGAAAAGTACTTTTCTGAAATAAAACGAATGTTTATATTAATTGCATACTTTAAAAGAAAGATTTATTACTGAACTGTACATTGAATGTATACAAATAAATAAAGACTAAGCGGTACAGAAGTTACAGTGGTCTAGTGGTATAGTGCGTGGGTTCTGAACGAGGAGATAGTGGTTCGAAACTTAGGACCTCCGGAGATATATCTTTTTATTTCAAAATAATTTCACGTGTACGTCCTTTATTCAAAAAATTATTTGATAAATAAGTTTAGTGTTATTTATGAAGTACAATGAACATTTAAACTTTTTTTTTTCCGTATTCAAAGTACAGCTACAAGGCTAGTCCTTGTAATTTTACAAACTAATATTTTGTAGTTTATTACAAGGACAACCATTGTAGTTTTACAAGGAATTTCTTTGACTACTGGGTACCCAAGGCTTTTCTTTGTAAAAGTACAAACATTTTTTTTTACAGTGTAGTGCGCCTGAAGGACTTATTCAACCAATAATATAAAGTTAAATTAAAAATGTCCAGAGCCAGTAACGTCAGAGAGAGTGTTCGGGTGAGTATACGCCAGTTGATAATAGAACACCGTCAAATAAAACGCGAGAATTGACTCAGTCATTATGTGCCATGTAGGGACCCCTGATTATTGCGAAAAGAATTTTGCCCCTCTTTGTTTCAGTGCCTTACGTGCACGTCTGCAATTCTGCTTAGTGTTTATTGGCAGCATGTCTTTATAAAGTGGCGTATATCATTTGACTGAGACAATTACAATAACGTTCCTACAACAACGCACGTCTGCGATTTGCCGGTAGAATCTAAAGGCTCGAGACAAGTAAAACATCCAATCACTGACTACGAAGCAGAACTGCAGAAGTGCACGCAAGGCACTGAAACAAGTGGGGCAAAATTCTTTTCGCGAAAAACAGGGGTCCCTAGCCATACGGACCGGAAAATGTCGCGTATTCAATGACCTGCACTGTCCTATGCATATTCAAGCCCCGACTATTTGTCCTCTAGCTGCTACTCCGTGGAACAGCAGACAGTGAACGAATATACGGGGCTTGAATATGCATAGGACAATGGATTCTAGCTTGCAGGTCATTGAATCTCCGAAATTTTCCGGCCCTTAGCCATAAGTGACAATACATAGAAACATAAACGGATGGTGGGAACTAAATATATTTCAGCGGGCACACGTCGCAATGGACTGATTTACGACCGTCGTTTGCACAAGGCACATCACTCCATAAAGCTTAGGAAACACTTGAGCTGAGAAATCACTCGCGGTTACTGCTCACGTCGCAGCTGGAGACCCGTCGTTTCCGCATTATACGAGCTCGTTTTATGAAAGAGTTACAATGCAGCTTAGCCAAGATACTTGCTGTAGCTACGAGAGTGTTTATATTGGTCTCGTGCTAGCTTGTCGCCTAACGCGTTTAGTCAGAGTTATATAGTGAAACACTGTAGATTAGTGTGTGTTTTACTTGACGGTGTTTATGAAGGTATCAACGTTGTGCCTTTCACGCCAACCTCTACACCTGCATCTGCAACCTAATAACCTGAAGACATACAAATTTACAAAGATCATCGAAACACAAATATGTCTATTTTCGTCCTTGGATGGCCACGATGGTTAGAATAGACGATTTGGTTCACAGATTAAACCTACTTAGTAATAAGACGTACTGTACGAACTTGTCAACTCAAAAATTGAGAACAATTATAACATAGGGAACGCGCGCATGAATACGTGTCACTTTTGCGAGATGAGCTGATGATCGTCAAGAGACCTACGTGAAGACAACATCGTGGTGATTATGGCTGTGTTGAGGTTTGAGGTCACAACCCATCCATTGTAAATGAGGTATTCTAAGTGTAAGCCCGCTCAGCAACTACTAAGATGATTCGCGACCTTTGAGCAGGCGCGAGTTAGTGCAGCGTTCTTGTAGTTTAAATTGTTTGTGGTTTAGCACCACGAGTTCTTCTGCGGAAATTAAAGTAAAATAATAATAATAATTGGTATGAATTACGGGGTTGTTTATTCCGCATCCAGATGGATATATTTAGGGACAGGAAAATTTCGCGGTTTCAATGACCTACATATTAGAATCAACTATCCTATGCATACTCGAACCCCGACCATTTGTCAACTTGCTGCTATTCAGCAGAACAGCAGACAACGAATGAATAGAAGGGGCTTGAGTATACGTAGTTAAATTGATTCTAGCCTGCAGGACATTGAATTCGCGAAATTTTCCAGTCCCTAGACATATTTTTAATTTTTCATCAAGTAAACAGTTATTAAAACGTCAAATGTTGCTGAATGTATGTAATTAACAAAAAAAAAAAAAAAGCTCAGGAAGCCAGTTATTCTAAAATGTTAGGTGGCCGTTTGGGTGAACGAATTTAGTGTGTACGAGGCCTGTAAGGTTGGTAGTGGTAAGGACTACACAGCACGCACATCTCGCCTCACACTGTCCTCTACGAGCAAGTCGATGACCTGGTGTGCAGTCTCTTCACCGACAACTCGCCTCTATCAGACATTCTGTGCTGGCCCTATCATTTTATGACTTTATTTTAAAGGCAATGCTTACTGTACACACCTGTGTTTAAAATATACTGCGCCAAGATTTTCATACCTAAAAAATGACCACAGAAACACCCTTTCCCGCACGCTAGACATTATACTTTTAAAGGATCTCACACACCGGAGCGGTGGCGAACTGTTAAACATTTCCGTAAAATCACGGTTCATAATGAACGGTTTTCACTTACAATATTTTAAGTATCGTTGCTCTTTTTAATAGCTGTTATATACCTAGTTTGCTACTCATCTTCTATTAACGCTGCAAGAAATAATGTTTCCTCTATTAGATCAGGCGGGTCCGTTTCTGTTCAGTACAGAGACAGTGTGCAGATATCGCTGCTACCACCACCGATTCGGTGTGTGAAATCCTTTAATAATTACTGGTGAACCAGAAATAGACTTTGAATGATATTGCTACGTAGACCTCTCTCATATTTTGCTTGAGGTTGGCTTATTTTCATAACAAAATTGACGAAACTTTGGCTCTAAAGGAAAACCATATAATTTATTCCTACCAAACAAATTAGGTGTAAATTATAATATATTTGTAACAAAAAATGCAGAAAATCTTCGAAATGACGCAGATTCTTGCTTTTAAAAAATGTTTTCAAAATCGCTGTAAAACTACGTGGCATAGTCAACGAAGTCGTACCCTAGATCGTACTGTAGCCACATGTAACAAATTAGCCGGAAATAAACGTCGTAGCAAAAATCACGTTAACATATAGTTATGCATGTTCCATTCTTAGAAGTTTGATAAATTAAGGGACCTCCCTAGATAGATTACGTTTGTGTGTGTCAGGCAGGAGTGGTAAGGTTGCCGTTGACCGACGCACGTCACGCATATCGCCTCTCCGCGCAAGCTACTCAGCTGGCCTGCAGTGATATATATATATATATATATATATATATATATATATATATATATATATATATATATATACTATTTATTTTTCTCCTATGAGACTTTAAGCGGTGACAATTTTTTTTTATTTGTGGGCAGCATAGTTCAAATTCTAACGCTTGTTCCTATAGTTGTTTTTTTTTTTTTTTCAAATCCAGTTGTTATTTTTACAGATACGGTAGTCTGGAAAACCCATTTTTAGCCATTTTGAGAAGCCCGAAAATGATGTTTCTAATAAACGTTCCGAATTTTTAAAACTATAGACATAGTTTGAAGTGTGTGTTCTTTTCGTAACTATACAAATACTATGCGCGTTAAATAGTTTCGTAAAAAAAAGAATAGACATAACACGGTGCAACGCATTTGAAGCGCAGGTAGGGAGGCCCCTTAATCTTATTTAGTCATGTGGGGGTTTCACAGTGTCTTGATTTTATTCAAATTAATTTCATTGTAAATTTTTGATCACGGTGTCAAATTTTCTTCTGTAAGTCGAATACTCATTATTTAGTTTGGTATATTACAGTAGTTGGGACATTGTATGTCACGAGATTGGCCCTTGTTTTTATTCTTGCAGAAATCAAAATTTTTTGTTTTAAAAATACATAGTGAACCATGGTTGTTAGCGCGTGACCTGCAGTCGTGCTCGGTGTGGGATAAAGTTATAAACGGGCAGGAAACCAAGTAGGGAAATGGCATCTCGCAGCAGCTGAGAACAAAATACAGCTGAACTTACGTGATCGAAATGCGCTGTGCTGTCTGCCTGTCGTCCTCGGTATTGCGAACAAGTGCCTTTTTTTTTCAGCTAGTTGTAGTTGTTTTCAATGATAGTTAGTTGGTAAAAATATATATTTTTTAGCAATTTGAATTCCCCCCCCCCCTGGATTTAAAAGGAAAAGTGTATAAAAAGTTTTTGTGTATTTTGTTAATTAAATTATAATTAACGTAAGCACTTAAAAGTGAAGTTTTATTATTAAAGTTTCTAATTTATACATGCTTAATTAATTTAAAAAATTTAACAAAGTCACTGTCGCCAAAATATTTTTTGCCGCCCCCTAAGGAAAACCTGAAATGACGCCCCTGCATGTTATGCAAGCTTTAGAATCAGTGAACATTTTACTTCTTTGCTAATTTTTATTTTTTTATTTTTTCCGCGAAGGATGATGGATGAAGCAATACAGTTACGCAGTTAGTTTGCTTTCCCTCGGGTGAATTGCGGTGTCGTCTGAAAGCATTTCTCTCGTTAGCGACGTACTGCTGGAAGGAAACGGTAGTTAACGTGGTGTTAACGTGTGCTAAATACAGTACACATACGAGTCGCAAGGTCATAATTATTAATAATGTGCAGAGAGCGAGTTCAGCTCGGTCAGCCGTGGTCATGACGGTGACGGTGCCAATGGGCCAAGCGTGTTTGTTTGCCTGGGTGGACGTGTTTAGCATGTTCCAGGCCTAGACGTGAGGAGCGATAAGGGCGACACAGCCTGCACATCTCGCCGCACCTTGGTCTCTACGCTCACAAGTCACTGAACTGACGTGTAGTCTTTTCGTCGATATGACGTCATATTAGAGATGTTTAGGGACGGATCTAGGCTTCCTTTCGCCCGGGGCAATAATGGACGACTTGAAGTACACGCCCTCTGACGTCACCGCAGGGGGAAAGTACTGTGGGAAACAAAGCTTGTTTACAAACATGCTGGTTTGTTAGTTGGTAATTGCAGAAAGCAAAAATGTTGCGCATTCATAGATTTGCACGAAAGAGGCAAAAAATATTAGTTTCAATTTCATGGTTAAGATACGCAAATACATAAGATTAATGTTTACCTGAAAAAACAGCAAATTCCAAACAAATAATCAATTTTCTTGACGTGCATCTCATCAGGAACATGTGAAGTCAAACTGCTAAATGAAGGTTATGTTCGGCTGCGGTATCCATGGAGATAGGAATATTGTTTCCCACACCTGACTGAAACTCCGCCTCTTTTCAAGTCGTCCATTGTGATTTAATCCCCTCTCCTCCTCTCCCTCCCTCTTTTTCCATCAGTCCAATCAACACAACAGTAATAAACGTATCTTGCATAGGGTCTATGTTATTTTGCGCTCGCGTAAATAACAGTATAATATTTCAGTAGAAATACTAGATAGTTGGTAACTAGTAAAAGTCAAAATATTGCTTGATATTGCATCTTTTTTACACTCATTTACATTTCATTTCCAAGTTAAAATTTCCATCACCACCAGCGCCCCATCTAACCAGGCACCCGGGGCAGTCTTACCCCCCTCCTCCTCCCCCCTCCCCGTAGATTCACCCCTGGAGATGTTGTACCGCCTATGCTTTTTAAAGATTCTGCACCAAGTGTCTGTAAATAGGACATTAAAAAAAAACAGCCGTTGTTGTGATTTTCGGCCGCGAGAAAATAAGCTGTAGATTTTATTGGAGTACTTAACACGGACATACACACATGTAACGCTCGTTGAAAACATCATCCACGCACGTTACTCAGTTTTCTAATAAACGTCTATCGGCTGAATCTGTGCACACTGTTGGCGGCCAGGCAGTCACCTTTAAGAGGATTGTTGTTTTTTTTGCGTTAAGTATTCATTGGTTATTTAGTGAATATTTAATCTATCATCATATTTTAAATTGCATAATTAGTATTTTAAATTTTAAGAAACATTTATTTAACCTCCGTAGATCATATTTTACCACTAATACCAAAAGGATATTAGGAAAATTTGGTGTGGTTCTTTCTTATGGTGTCTTAAGGTATATTGAATTAAATTTTAAAATATTTTACCGTTGAGATTGTAAAATAATTATAAACAAATGTTGTGTCAAAACTTTAAAAGATTCTATTCAAAATATCGTTTCACCTTAGGCAACTAATAATTGGTCATATCAGCTATGTAAGTATACCTAGTGTCATTATGCAATGCTTTTAGTTACATTTCTCCTTCATTATGTCGTGACCACGGTCGTAGAAGAACAGGTCTGGACACTCGCCTGGATATTTGACCCCCTTGTTGTTTGGCTGTAGTTCACTAAGTTACCGCGAATATTGTGTTTTATTGGCGCTGATGTTACGGCGGTCGGCTCAAACTCCGCCCACTTCCTTTCCGCTAAGATAAACAATTTATCAAAACGTATTTTTTTATCAATTTATGAAATACTTTCTTCGCTCACAAATTTAAGAGAAGGCTCCAGCAATCTTTATTTAATTTATAAATTTAACAATCGAAAAAAGTGGACGGAGTTTTGGTCCGACCGCCCGGAAAACAGCGCCAAAAAGTACGACATTCTCGGTAATTTGACGAACTACAGCCAAACAAGGGGGTCAAACAAAATACATTGTTAGATAGGCGAGTGTCCAGACCTGTTCTTCTACGACCGTGGTCGTGACATAAAAAGTGTGTTCTGAAAGTTTTAGTTAACTTGTAAATATATTCACAAATGCCTCATGAATGCTGTCACAACCACCAGTTTTTTTTCTCATGATAGCTTACATAACTCGAAGCATATGCAGTATGCGGCAACATACCTTCATTTCTTAACACGGCAAGAAGACCCATTATGTGAATCAGAAAGTTTCTATTCAAATTTTTATAATGTGTGTGTGTGTGTGTGTATATATATATATATATATATATATATATATATATATATATATATATATATATATATATATATATATATATATATATATATATATATATATATATATATATATATATAAAGTTTGGTTTTACACAGTTTTGAAAATAAAATCAGGTAGGTAACGCCCCCCATTATCCATTCGCTTAGTAAGCCTATTTTTGGCGTTTCTCGCGACACCAGCGTAGCAGTGGGTAAGTTGACAATTTCTGACCGGATGTTGGACGTGTAAGATCCTTGGATGGTTGACATAATCGCAGGATGTCATATCACAAAAAAAAAAAAGTCACAAGGGGCCAAATCAAAAGAGAGGGCTGGCCACTTCAAATTGCAAGTTTGTACAGTGTCCACTCTACAAGGAGCCATGTGCAGTTTAACAATTTTTCAGTTTTTCATGCACCAATGCCCTTCATTAAGGGAGCCGTCTACCACGCGCTTCAAATACGTTGCAGTGTGTTCGTAAGGTTTTTTCTACGGAAATATTCCACGTGTGTCCATTGTGCCAACGTACGAAAAGAAAACAAACTTCAGACATGGTCGGAAGCTAATCGTTAAGACGTCACGCTCATTAAAAACACTGTTTCTAAGCCCTCCAACATGGCTAAAACGATCTTTTCATACAACCGTAATTCAAAATGTACTAACCGGATGTAAGTTAAACTCAGATAGAAACGTGCACTGAACTTTGCAACATACTTCCCGCCAATAAAATTATATTGTCACCGCTTAATGTCCCATACTAAAATGTACCGGTGGGAATCTTGCACGTTGCACTTCGCTCGTTGTTTAGTGATGCTACGTTTGATACGCGCTTCAAGGTCACCCTTATAGCTCTGTCACTTCTGAACATCTAACGTATATGTAGGCGGCGTGAGCAAGAAGGACGTGAGTGTGCAACTTGATGATATGAAGGCGAATCAGTCCAATTCTCTTAATCCTCCAAGTGAATGATCTGAATTCCGATGTCGAACACTTCGGAACCTTTGCCGTTAGTCAGAATTCTCCAAAATAACAATGGTTGCCACTGGATAGGACATTCGGTGTCGTCTTCAGTTTTCCACCGTCTAAATAAATACTTATTGTAGTGGTGCTTATTTCTTCACAATGTCTGTCTGGAAGCTCAAGTCAATGCTACCTGTCACACAGACATATGTTGTACAACATTCCAAGTAGTACGTTTTAATAACTGCCAATTCTGGAAGGAGAATTTTCTGTGCAGTTTGTTAGACCGCAACATGTTTGCCGTGATGTATATTTCCTACGCTTCCTGACGTGACGTCACAAGCCACTAGCTGCGCTAATCAGACGTGTCCGGTCGCCCGCAACAATGTGACTTCGCTCACATGTGGGCTGGTGTGAGTGAGAGTTGATATTTATGTCAGCGTTCAACATCGAGGTCTTGTGCTCTGGTGAGGTTACAGTGTTGACAGTCCCATGTCATGGCCTGCTCATTTCTAACAGACTATAAACTGTAAGATGTCCGCTCGCTCGGCGTGTTCCACTGGACTACGATGTCTTGGATTGCAACAAGGAACTCTTTGACAGTGACACAATAATCAAACATTCCAGAGTTACCAATTGCTAAGGCCACAAACGTTTCGCGAAAATAATTTTGTCGCAGTTTGTTTCAGTTTACAGCTCTGATTCGTGGCCAGTGATTGGATTGGATTGTTTAACTATCACGTGACTTGAAGCTCTATTCGCAAATCACGGACATGTGTTGCAGTAACTTTATTGTGATTGGCACAGTCAAATGTGAGACGTCACTTCACACAGACTCTCTGCCAATAACCACGAAGCATAGTTGCAGCTGTGCACATAAGTAGAGACATGAACTTTTCGCGAAAAGAATTTTGCCCCACTTTGTTCCAGTGCCTTATGTGCACGTCTGCAGTTCTGCTTCATAGATATTGGCAGCGTGCCTTTGAACTGTGACGTTTCTCATTTGACTGTACCAATCACAATAAGGTAAATGTAACACCACACGTCTGTGATTTGCGTGTAAAACCCCACGACACACGAATGTCTAAACATCCAATCTCTGACCGTGAAGCAAGTCTGCAGACGTGCACACAAGTCACTGACGCAAAGTGAGGCAAATTTCTTTTCGCGAAAAGTTCATGTCTCTACACATAAGGCACGGAAACCAGGGGCGTAGTCAGGAGGGGTTAGTGGGGGTCAGAACCCCCCTCCCCCTTAGGAACTAAAAAATTGAATGAATTCATATTAAAAAATCTGTAATATTTTCATTTGTAGAAATTTCGATATTTAGTCACGAAAACAGTTTTAAATAGCTCTATTTTCCAACATGAAAGCCAAATATTCTCGGGGGAGGACCCTCGTATCCCAATTTCAAAGATGTGGAAAATTTAAAATATTTCAGATTTAGAAATTATTATATACTAGCTGTCCCTTTGCGGCTTCATCCGCGTGTACTATAGAAAAGAGTAACTAACTTTTAGTTACGTGTTAATTGATGGTGATACTATATTCTATATTATACTATATTCACTGTTTATCTTTAAAACATCAAATACAAACAGATTTGTCCAGTCCACTGCGCTAAGCGTACTTAAATTGCAGAACTTCTTTTTTTTAATTCATCTTTATTTCTCTATAAAACAGCTGCCCGGCTGCGGCTTCCACCGCAAAACAGCTGCCCGGCATTTAACAGCCATTACTATTGCGGTTGTCAGCGAGTGTTGAGTGTTTTCCTCGCTTTTTTTTCTCCTGCGGTCGCAAATTAGATAAAAACAATCCTTGATGCGGATTATATATCATGCTAAAATTTCAGCTCGATCGGTGCAGAACTTTTTGAGTTTTTGAAGCGTACACAAACCAACATAACATATATATATATATATATATATATATATATGTATATATAGATAGATAGATTTACCATTAACATAGTAAATAGTTAGGTACAAAAACTGCTAAAAAAAAGTATTATTTTGCACCTTAAAATCCAGAATTTTCTCGGGAGAGGACCCCCCCCCCCCCCCGAACTACCATTTAAAAATTAAAAATATTGTCACCAGCAACATATATTCTATTTTTAGATACTGAAACTGTTAAAATAACTCTATTTTGCACCTTAAAAGCCAAATTTTTCGTGGGAAGAAGCTTTAAAGGGGTGGAATTTTGAAAAATTGCACATTAAGTAACTTATATTTTTACCAGTACTCTATTCAATGTTTAGTCACGAAAATAGCTTAGAGAGCGCTGTTTTGCACCTTAAAATCCAAATTTTTCCGGAGGAGGACCCCCGGATCCCCCGTTTTGAAGAGGTGGTCGGTGTTCCTTCACAACATTTCCAGGTCAAAACCCCTTCCTTACATTACTGGCTACGCGCATGACTGAAATCGATTGTTGAAAAATTCTTTTAACCAGAATTCACAGGCTCTACTGGAAAGGAATACAATCACAGATTGTGCTCGAGCATGTACAGATCAGTGGAGTCTAGTGTGTCATCAAATCACAACGTGAATTTAACATGTCTGTAGTCATAATCGAGCGTAGCGGAGTGATAGTAAAACACTCACCTCGCACTCGAGAGGACCTGTGTTCCATCCCCGGCACAGGTGATCCTGATTTCAGTATTCCAGGATTTTTCAAAATAACTCCAGGCGAATTATGTGATGGTCCCTTAAGAGTGTTCAAGTGTGATCGAATTATAATTTTATATTTTTATGAAATATCGTTAGTTTTGTAGATGACACTTGTGAGTTCAATTTTCTCTTACAAAACAATTTTAGGTGAGTAATTTTCTCATAACGATGCGTCAAAGTCAAAATTTGCCTGTTCTGTTGCCATGCAAATAGTGAAAATCAATCAACCTATTTAAATTAAATAATTCACTGTCAACTTACATCCCATGAGCTATGCAATAAAACCTTTAAAAAACCCACAATGCTATATTTTGTATATTTTTAAAAATTACAGAACAGGAAAAGTTTGCGAAAATTCAACATTTTTTTTATATAAAAATAGTTGGCGGGATGTTTCTTAATGTTTTATTACGTAGCCCATGGCGCGTTATTTCACTTTGAATTATTTCACTTACATAAGTTCACTGGTCTTCACTATTTGCGTGGCAGCAGAACATGCAAATTATGACTTTTATGTACCTTTATGAGTGAACTATACCACCGAAAGTAGTTTTATAAGAAGTAATTGCACTCACAAGTATCGTATTCAAAACTAACACTATTTCATATAAATATGTAATTATGACTTTGTCGCACTTGAACACCCTTAAACAATCCCTGACCAAACTCCCCTCCCCCCTTTTTTTTTCCCTCCAAGCACCTCAACCAAGGCCTTGTGTTGTTCGAGGGCACGTTAAATTGACCAGATAAAAAAATTAATTTTCACGATCCTGATCTTCAAAATACACGCCACCAATAAAAATTCTTCTGCAGACAATTTTTTTATGTCAGCCTATAATTTCAAATCATTATTCCTCATTAATTTCTAAACAGTACTTTCAACTTAAAAATCACGTGAAGTGTGTCGTGACCTAAGTAATGATGCATGCTTACCCATAAATATAATCTATTCGAAATATTATAACCAGTCGTTAAAAAATTACAAACATAAAAATTTACTGGAAAAAACTCTGTAAAGTTTGAAAATATTTGTAAATAAAAAAAATCAAAAGTTTTGCTGCATTTAGAAAAATACTTAAAACTGAGGATGTAACCTCCTTTTGGAAGTCGTCTGGTAATCCTACTCGGGTTCGGTTCTGGCTCCGGCAATCCCAATTTCGGGTTTCCGTGGTTGTCATAAATCATGCCAACTGAAAGTAAAGTATTACTGTAGGTTACTTCTGTTAAAATAGGGACAAAAGTCCAGTTAGGTTGTTGGTACTATAATGATTGTTCCCATAACAATCTGTTCTGTAAAATAAATATGCTGTTTGCACCTTCTGCAGAACAGATTGTTACTTCTACAGAACAGATTGTTACTTCTACAGAATAGATTGTTACTGTTTCTACAGAACAGATTCTTATAGGAACAATCCATATAGTGCCGACAATCAAACTGGACTGTTGTCCCTATTTTAGCACAAGTATAGTACCTACAATAATACATACTTTTCTTTCGTAAAGGCTGAGACGGTACTTATGCAGACCATGGCTGCTTCTCTTCATGTTCCAGTTCCAGTTGCAGTGACAAGAGGGACATATTGCAGTAAGCAGAGGAACATATTTCTATAGGAATGAAAATGTGCGGTGAAAATCGTGTATATGGGTGTGTGTTTGTATGAGCGCACCATAAACTGGGGCAAATTTGTCCCGCTCAAAATTTTGGTTTTATATTGTTTAATGAAGAACATTTCAAATTTTATCTGATCGGATTAAATGTAGTTTTTAATAACTGGAATTCAGTCATCTGTTTATTAATACAATTACTCCAAAACTAATATTTTGATTGGGACAAAGTGACCCCAGAATTGGTCAAAGTTGCCCCAGTTTTCGGTAGGTGTTTTTCGGCACGGATATACGTATTTCCTCAAACTTTTCAGGGTACTGATAGCAATGCGGGCCGTACCGAGATGAACAAAAAATTATGTGGTGGCATACAAGTCGCACTTATTATAATTTAACATACGAGTTCTTGTTCATGCTCTCGCTAGGTCTCTGGCGTATTCAGTGCATTTACCGTGTATTTCATTTGTATTTTTACAAAATAAGTATTACCTTACACTCCCCCATAGGTAAGGAAATGAATATTTCGCTAGTTCAGTGACCTGCATGTTATAATTCAAAGCCGTATGCGTACTTACGTCCCGTATGTTCGTTTATTGTCTGCTGTTACACTGAGTAGCAGCTATTGGACAAATGGTTGGGGCTTTAGCATACACAGAACAGTGGGCATGCGGTTCATTGAACTTGAGAAATTTTGTTTTCTCTACCTCTATATAAGCTTAAAAAAATCCATCACTGTTGTTAGAAACGTGTTTTTTGACCCCTCAAAATGGCTGAAAACGTTTTTTCCCCTCAGGCTGCGGCATATGGGGAAATATCAACCGGGTTCTAAAACATAAATACAGACATACTTATCCCAAATAAAATCATGTGGCCTCCGCATAAAGTATCACAAGAAAAATAATAATAGTATAACACTGTACTGCTCGACAAACCTAAGTGTAGTCCCGGGTAGGGGAGGTAAGAGCGCTGCTATTTCGAGGTCGTTGTGTGAAAGCAGTGGAGGGGAATGTCTTGGGGCCCTCCCTCCACGTACACTACATTCATATTGTAAGCGACCGTCTGTAGTAGGTCTAATAGGCCTGTGCAACCCATGCAATAAAGGTAGGACAACAACTACACACATGGTTGTCACTTTTCAACTGACGAGATTGCATGCACTGCTTGTCGCAATGACCAGGCTACTTGCTCGCTATTGGCTGGGAGGATGTAGCGGGGCACAGGAGAGTAGGAGGGCGTGGTATGTCAGAGAGGGGGGCGGCTGTAGTTCACATATTTTCCGAGGACACACTTAGGTTCGTCGAGAAGTACTTCACATGAGTCGCTTGCACGTACAAGTCATACTACATACATTACGTACACCGGCCAGCGGATCCCTTAGTGCTTCATACATTTTGTGTCTCACGGCACACAAACGGCACATAAATTTAGGCATTGAAACAAACTGTTGCAGAATTATTTTCGCGAAAAATCGTGGGCCCTATTCGTGGCATACTGTAGTCTCTACAATAATTTACATAATGCGTTGAAAAGTAATAATTACAGCGTAATTAGCTTCGTGCATAGTTATGGTAATATATGTTTGTCCTTGGAGATTCATATTACTATTGACCTTGCAAGTCGAAGCGTTGCTGATGTTATATTCACTGCTTGCAAAGCAGGTAATGGGAGATGCAAAGCAACGCTAGGAGCAGCACTGTCGCGCCTTGCATACGGCCGGAATGATGATAGAAACGTATTTTTCGTATGCGTGGCAATGGAAACGCGAGTGTATTTTCATTTTTAAGGGCTCGTGTTGATAAATGCAGGCTTAAGTTAATGTATGTAAAACCAATATTGAACACGACGAACTATTTAACACAGAACATGTAATAAATTGTTTAATATATCCTATATATTCACTGAAGTGTGCATTAGAAGCGAGACGAAATAAAGCCGAATTGAGAGAGTGTAGCAGTAAACGATCTTGCTATGCGGAAAATACAATTTATAAGGAAAAATTTTATTATGATCTTTTTGGAAAACTACAAAATTGATTAAATTTTGTGCGCATGAAAACTGTCCGTTTAGAATGCTTATAGGTTACATAACGCTTGAAGGTTAGTTCATGCTGTTGTTACAACACGTATTAATAATATCGTTATTGTAAGTAGACTATTACTTTATATATATATATATATATATATATATATATATATATATATATATATATATAAAGGGATAGTATGAGCTTGTAATTTTCACGTTACTAGATATTTACGAAACATTCTGCAAACACAGCTTCGGAAAATTTTTCGTAATATTTTCTTGTAGGAAAATAATCTACTTTTCAAAAATAAATATAAAACGGAAAATTATTTTTAATAAGACACGCATGCTAAGTTTGTATTTTAACGCTTACAAATGCATAAACATGTCTACGACTATATAATTTCAACAATTTAGTATTCAGTAAATGGACGAGGTTAGGCCTAACCTTGTTAGTTCTAAATAAACCAACTATAATAAAAGCAACGTGTTTACTACAATACATACACAAATTGGTAAAGAAAATACAAATAGGCAATACAGAATTAGTTTAGAGAATACTGTTTATAATAATTACGAATACAATTAGTTTGGCAGAAGTTGCGATGTGTGAAAATAATGACTACACTCGTAACGACAATTTTACACTGTTACCTATCGACAGTGCTCTTTATATACATATATAAACATATTTTAAATAAAACTCTTTTATTTTTACAACGGAGAACAGTACTGTTGCCACCTAGTATTTATTTATAGACTTTAAATTGCTTCGCTACGCACGTGTACAATATAGCGTCTGCAGTCTGTATCACCATTCCGAAGGTTCAGAAGTTCACCACCAGATGTCAGCCACTTTGCTTTGCATCTCCCATAACGGCTCGTGGTTTTATGCACTTGAAACACTCGCGCACTCCAGTCACCAATTATCTGCTTTGCGCCCGTAAGACCTTCCGTGTTCCTACTGTGCTGCGTTCGGTCATTGGTGGAGGCACGAGTATTTCACGTATTAATTGTAGGTCATATTAATAGAGACCCCTGTTTTTCGCGAAAATAATTTTGCCTCACTTTGTTTCGATGCCTTACGTGCACATCAGTAGTTATACTTCATGGTCAGTGATTGGATATTTTAACACTAACGAGCCTTGAGATTCTACTGGCAAATTAAAGACGTCTGGTGCTGCAGGAATGTTATTGTAATTGGCTCAGTCAAATGAGATACGGCTCTTCACATACACACGCTGCTAATAACTGTGAATCATAATTGCAGGCGTGTACGTAAGTCACTGAAACAAAGTGGGGCGAAATTCTTTTCGCGAAAAACTGGGGTCCCTACATGTTAAACGCCAATAACCTGTACATCACTGTAACTTCCTTGATTAGACGACAGCTGTTTTGACACAACTTTGGAGGTTGAAAGCCAGTTGTTAGAGGCCCGGATATTTCGCGGGTTCAACGCCCAGCAGGCTAGACTCCACAGTCCTGTGTGCACTGTCGTCAGCTATATTTGTTCATTGGCTGCTGCTCCAGTGAGTGAGCATTTGAACATTTGACGATGTAGCGCAGGAGTACGTGAGCGTTTTTACGCATGTCCGCCATTGGTTCAGAGTCCGCAATGTCACGTTTATTAAACAATGACCCGATCGAAATAGTTTCCAAGATGTACATGACTTAGAAATCCAACCTCTCCTCAGTTGAATCCGTGACATTTCCGGGGCTCTACCAGTAGTAAATAATAAAATAATTCGTGGGGCTACCCACTTTTACGGTTAGAAGCCAATGAATACTCGAACTGAGGCCAATGTGTGTATATGACTAGAGACAATGCTTTTTGGTGAAAAGAATAATGCAATATTTTGTTTCAGTGCCTCGCGTGCACATCTGCAGCTCTGCTTCATGGTCAGCGATTGGCTGTTTTTAACTCTCAACATATTTGGGATCTACCGGCAAATCGTAGACGGGTGGTGTCGCAGTGATGTTATCCTCATTGGTACAGTCAAATGAGTGACGCCTCTACACGAATACACGCTAACAATAACTACGTACCAGAGCTGCTGATGTGAACGTGAGGCATTGAAACAAAATGTTGCATAATTATTTTCACCAAAAATCATTACCTCTATATATGACTGAGAAGTCTAGACTACTGCCTGATTAATAAGCTAAATACTCGTGCCTCTAGTCATTGCGTATTATCACACTGCCTCCCAGACACGACACGTGTTACTACTAGACGTGGCAACGCCGCATTTACTTGCCGTCCCGCCCAGGGGATTCATTTCAGGTTTTTCTTAAGGGGGGGGGGGCAAGATTTTTTTTTTCAGAGACAGTGATCTTGTTGCATTTTTTTTTATTTAGTAAGCATGTATAAATTAGAAACTGTAATAATAAAACTTCAGTTTTATGTGCTTAAGTTAGCCCCCCCCCCCCTAAATGACGCCCCTAGTCCCGCCTGATGCCAAGTTTCCGCCCCGCGCTGGTTGGTTACTTCGCGCGACATGCTGTGATTCTCTTTCACTGCTCTAGGCGGGGCCAAGTCCGTTCCTAGGCCGCGCGGCCGGCCCGACTGTATCAGTGACTACCAATGACTGTACAGAACTCTCAGTTGGGTGTGGAACCATTATACTGGTAGATGTAGATACACTCTCCAGTGGCTTGTAAGAGGCAAGGAACTAATTATCCAGTTATACACCTGGGTCTCTACTATGTACAACTGACACATGCTCAAAGAGTGCATTTCGCGGATTCATCTGGCAGCAGCCTAGACTTATCAGTCCTATACACCCACTGGCCACAATCGATTGTCTATTGGCTTATAACCGTACAAGCAGGTAGCAAGCGATAGCACTTAGAATTATTTCCTTATTTACTACTGGCTTGCAATAGTCAAACGCGTTTCGTAACAGCCGCCAGCAAGTCACAGACATGACAATGAAGTATACATAATTAGCGTTCAACCTGACCTGGAATGTATCTGCGAAATTCACGTACCTCTAATGATGGTTTATCGCGGGAGAACTTGACTGTTTGCTGAGTTTCAACGCATGTTCAGCTTACCAGAAGATTACTTACTGGCTTTCGCTTATACGTGGAGCTGCTACCCTATTTGACTGAGTCTATAAGAGTCCCGCTATTGTAATATTTGCAGCCTGTTGTTGGTCAGCAGACAACTATATTATGTCAGACGTTTATCACCCAATCATACGTGTTGTAGAAACTACGGCGTTTTCAAGGGTACATCGGCATAAAACATTTGCGCGATATACCCCATCATCTATAACGATGGTATATCGCAAACATTTTTATGTGCCAACAAAACACTGTAGTTTCTTGTGACATGTATGCTTGGGTGATATAAATCTTACATAATGTAGCTGTCTGCAGACCAATAACGGGAATGAGATATTACAATATTGGGATTCTTGTTGGTTTAGTGAAATAGGGCAACAGCCCAACGTATAAGAGAAAGCCAGTAACCTTTTGATAAGCGTAACGTACGTTGAAACCTAGGAAACAGTCAAATTTTCCCGCGATAAACCATCTGCTATAATTATAACGCTTTCCGTGGAACAGTACTACGCTTCGCCACTGCACGTTACAAAAATCAGGAAAGAAAGTACAAGTGTGTTATATCAAATTGTTCGTCTTGGAGTTCTGTAAACTGCTATGTGTGGTTGTAAACACTTATAATTTACACCCGTATAGTTTGATTATGCTGCCCCTCCTAATAAAAAGTATGTAGGCACTCACACTGGACGCGACGACTGCGCATGCGCGTCAGCTAAAGGCCCGTTCACAATCGGCATAAAAAATAACATAACATGCGAAATTGTCTGTACACAATCACTACGAAATATATTGTTTCCTAACCGATCAGAAATTGATCAACAAGAAAATATTTAATTTGTTACTAATTGAAAAATTTCGCGCCAGCAGTATTAATGACGTTTCGGATTCTTATTGACCGGCATGAAAACTTGGCGTAGAAAACTCAGAGATGACCATCTTTAACGCCATGCTACGCCACGTAAGTCATGCCAAGCATTAGTTGTGAACGCCACCATTCGTATCACAGATTTTCACTTGGGCTCGCCTTGCTCAACGTTGGAATAGCGGAACTGAATGAACTGTAACAGCCTATGGGTATGCATTGTCGCTGTAGACGAGCCTAGTCGGGGATTCACGGCGAGAGAAAAGAACTATGGTTTAGGCAGCGGGGGAGGGTTGTCGGCGGGCTATTTCTGTGTGCCATCTGGTCCGGCCTCATTTACTGCCGCACTCTGCTGCTGCCTGCCGTCTTCCTGCTACTGCAGCAAGCCACGGGCGTAAATTGAGCATATTTATTGAGGCGGCAAGGATTAACACGTACAAAAGATTTGGGGAAAAAAGGAGGGAGTGGAAATCGAAGAGCTTCCATCAAAATTATGTATACACTTTTGTATTGATTATTTTATATAAGTAGCTGAATTATAATAAAAGAAACAGTGTGATGGAAAATGCACAAGTAAAATTGTATTCCTATGCAAAGAAAGATAATTTTATGTTCCTTATCAACAAAATGTTGGGGTGGCAACTGCCACTCTTGCCACCCACAAATTACGCCTATGCAGCAAGTAGTCTCCTGAACAACATTCTCGTCGAGGACATGTGTGTGCTTACTGAGGACACGTGGATCCTCTCCCGTCCCTCCAAGTACGTCCTGCCGTCTGATATGTCTCACGAACCAGTGCAACTAGCAGATAACTGACGTGCTTGCTAGCTGCACGAGCGAGTTTTGTAGGCGATACTTGTGAGTGCAGTTTCCTCTTACGAAATAGTTTTAGCTGACGTAGTTTTCTCATAACGGTGCGTCAAAATAAAAATCGGCATGTTCTGCTGCCATGCAAATAGTGAAAACCAATTGAATTAAGTAGGTGAAATAATTCATAGTAAAATAACATACTATGTCCTAAGTAATAAATCATTAGAAGAAATCCAGCGAACGGTTTTAGTATTTTTTAAAAATTGCTGAATTTGCAACTTTTTCTGTATTTTGCGATTTTTTTTAAATTCAAAATATTACATTGTGGCTTTTTTTTATGTTTTATTACATAGATCATGGGATGTCAGTTCACAGTGAAATATTTTGTTTAAGTACCTCAGTTGGTTTTCATTATTTGCATGGCAGCGTAACAAGTAAATATTGACTTTTGACGCCCCGTTATGAGAAAACTATGAAAACTAAAATTGTTTTGTAAGAGTGAAATGTACCTGCAAGTATCGTCTACAAAACTAACAATATTTCATAAAAATATAAAATGATGATTTTATCGTACTTGAACATCCTTAAGAGTGCACGGTGTATAATTCAGCCCTAAAACAATCAGTTCAAATTGTGGGTTTCACGAAGTAAATTTGCAAAAATAGAAAAAACCAGCAATTCTAGGCAATGGTTTTTGCCAAATTTTTGAGCAAAATATTTTTTTCGATTAACGTATTTCTGAAGAACAATCTCTGACGCCGAAATCTCGTACCTTTTATTGCGGCGCAAGAGATCACGCTTAACAAATTCATCATTCTGGGTATATGATTGCTTATAAAGTTGGTTAACATCGTTTTTAGAGTTTGCTCATAACGTTGGCAAATATAATTATCAAGGGCTTTTGTTTTGTAGTTTTTATGTACTGACTTTCAAAAAGCGCAGATTTCAATTGAAGATTTAAGCAATTATTTATCTACCACTTCCTCTTAAGGCGGCCGCCTACCCCACACTTCAAATGCGTTGCAGTGTGTTCGTAAACAGGTTTTTCTACGAGAATATTCCACGGGTGCCTGTCGTACCAACGTACGAAAAGAAAAGAAACTTCAGACAAGGTCGGAAACCTTTTCAGACTTCCGCACTTCAAAATGTACTAACAGGATGTATGTGAAACTCAGATTGTGACCTGCACTGAACTTAGTTGCAGACGTTCCACCAATAAAATTATATGGTCACCTCTTAATGTCCCGTAGTAAAAACCGTTCGGCGGGAAGCTTGCACGCTAGCTCAGCGCTTGGCTTGGCTTGTTGAGGCGACGCGGCATTTGATGCGCGCTTCAAGGTCGACCTTAGTGCTTCGTCGCTTTTGGGCCTCTCACGTGCGGGTAGGCGGCGCCCTTAATTAAGATAAGTTCTCAGTGGGAAGACAGGCACCAGTTGAGCGTCTTGCACATAGAGGCGATGAAGCACGTTGTGAACGAGTAATAGTCGACCTTATAGCCCACGACTGTTCGCGGTCGTTGTAGTCCAATAGCACAAAAATTAGATATGTTATCATCGCATGTGTCAAAACCAAAGGATTGAACTACCGACGCCAGAATGTATTTTTCTCCTTCGCCTTCAGGGAACTGAGCACCACTGCCCTAAATATTCCATCTCACTGATGACATACGGTAGGACTAACGTAAAAAAATGGCGTCTACAGATAATAGATTTTTACCGGAACAGTTATTTTGTTCCCAAAACAATTATTTTGTTCCCAAAACAGTTATTTACCTACATAAGCGTATACCCGCAAACATTAATTTTACATAAACCTCTTGCTAAAAGATGAAACGATGTTGGCAACACTGTAAAATTTGTCTACCAAATGTTGGTTCACAACGGACCACAAGATGCCAGCAGAACTGTTGCACAAATGCACTCACTTGTGGAATAGGATATATACGAGAATGACCTGCTCAGTACCGGATGATGAACTGTTGTTACGTACTCTGTAAACTGAAGGCCCTGCCTAGTCTTTTAAAACCATTAGTTGTTAGCAAAGATAACTTCGGATGCCGCAATAAAATATATTGATTGGTGACTGATTAATGGTTACTGGGGAAGATTTAAAAAGTGTTTATTTACCGTGAATTGACTGTACTTGTGTTAGTTCACAAATGTACCACCGCGACCCCTCCCCCCCTTTTCCACACATCAAAATGCCACCAGCTATGGAAATGTATTCTTACTTCACCCCCCTCCCATCCTCAAAAATCCCTCACGTATTCAACTTGGTAATTAATGTATGCGCGTAGAACGTACAAGGGAATCAGCGTACCTTGCTGAATTCACTGTCAGTGTGTGGACGTGTTCACTGCGGTCAAGTTTTGCCTCTGTCAGTTTCGAATGTCAGATTTTTTCTGTTGATATTCTAAATCTAATGTCTTTGCTCGCAGCTGTAAAAGTGTTTGGCCCCCGAATAAAAAAACTGATTCCTGCAACCTTGTTTACGGCTAATTGCCTAGGAAAACTGTCAGAATTTGACCTTCGTAACTGACATTCACGGTGCTTGGTTGTGAGACCGGGAAATTTCGCAAATTCCGATGGCTTGTACAGTATACATCTCGTGGCCTATGTGTTTAGTACTGGCATAGCAGTCTCAGGTATATGCGGTTCAGAATAAAGCGAGTACTCAAAAAAGCCCTGCTAAAGTTCTATTTTCAGCCAGTTTGTATCTTTCCGCGTGTAACGGCTTACGACGGGAAAGGTCTAACCTCTCTGGGCACGTCACTTACTGTTTGCGCGTTTGAGATCAACTGTGCAGTCATTATGAACATATACAATTTGATAAAAATAAGTTTAAAAATTATTTAAAACACAAAATGTCGGATTCAGTTGATTTTATTTCAGTACTGTTGTATTTAAATGGGAAAATGCGCGGAACTACTTACGGCAATTAACTACCAACCATACAAGTAGTAAGGCAATTATTGTTAACGGTAAATTATGCAATAACGGCTAGTGATTGTTTTCAAAGGTTCAATCTATAGTGATCACTTTACCCCGAACAACCTATAGATAGAATATTTCGCGAGTTCAATGACCTGCATGCTAGAATCCATTGTCTTGTATATACTGAGGCCCCGACTATTTGTCAGTTAGTTGCTACTCGCTAGAACAACAGACAATGAACGAATAGCCGGCGCTTTAGTAACGCGTAGGATAATGGAGTCTAGCATGCGGGTTATTGAACTCGCGAAATACTCCTTTCCCTACCTATAGGAGACTGCGGCCTTCTGTATGGCAACCCTGCCAACGAGAGTCATATCAACAGCTCTTGTATCTCTCATACGGCAGTGAAGTTCCCTGATTTGTTTGTCTGTCTTACCGGGGCGAGGAATCAAGGAAAGTCATTGTTGCTGGAGACCTCATAGCGCTACTAAAACGACCCTTCTTGGCAGGGTTGCCATATCGAAGCCCACGGTCTTCCTGCTAAAGACTGCTATGTTACTATCCCGTAGTGATCTACGTCTTGTGAATTGCTCCCCATATTTGAACGGTAATAAAGTAATAAAATAAGTTTAGTTAGTTTAATGTGACGCCAAGTGAATCCACGAAATGTGTTCGTCTCTCAGAGGTGGTTTGTGATGTGTGGAGGCACGAGTATTTCGCATATTGATTGTAAGTCAGGTTGAACGCCAATAACCTGTACATCACTGTAACTTCCGTGATTAGACGACAGGTGTTTTGACACACCTTTGGAGGTTGCAAGCCAGTAGTAAATAATAAAATAATTCGTGGGGCTACCAACTTGTATGGTTAGGAGCCAGTGGCTATTTGACTGTGGCCAGTGTGTGTATAGGACTGAGAAGTCTAGACTGCTACCAGATTAATACGCGAAATACTCGTGCCTCTAGTGATGTGAGTGGTGCCAGCCATTTGACAGTGGTGTGTGGGGCTTTGTTGCAGACTTACAGCCGCGACAAGGAGAACCAGAGGCCAGGACACCTACCCCCCAGCACCACCCTCCAGAGACATGTCAAGGCCAACAGGAATGTACACATACCCAGGTGAGTCGTCGGTACATTCATTCCTTCTGTTCACCCTTATGCGTGTGTTATAATAGGGACACTAGCATATTGTGAGGAAAACATTTCATTACTGGTTTCATTTTAAGACACTTTATAGAATGTCCAATTCAATGACTGGGTAGTTACAACTAGGGACCTGAAAAATTCGCGTTTTATTTCGGGCACAGGGTAGATTTCAAACAACACAAGAATTCGTGTAACTTTAGGAGTTGGTTCTTGACTTATTTGACACCTCCTGGACGGCGACAAGTAGACAATAAAGAACCCCAGTCGTGTGGTGTCACTAGGGCCATCATTTTTTCGTGAAAATAAATTTGCCCCAATTTGTTTCAGTGCCTTACGTGCACATCTGCAACTCTGCTTAATGGTTATTGGCAGCGTGTCTGTGCAGTGACGTCTTACCAGTCTGCGCCAATCAGAATAATGTCACTGCAACACCATACGCCTGTGATTTGCGGTTTGTATCCCAAAACACGAATGAGATAAAACATCCATTCACTGGTCTATGAATCAGAGCTGCAGGTGTACACGTAAGCACGTAAGGCACTAAAACAAACTGGGGCAGAATTATTTTCGCAAAAAGGTTAATGGCCCTAGGTAATACTTAGAGATGATGGTTTATCGCGGGAAAAGTTGACTGTTTGATGGATTTCAATACACGCCCAGCTTACCAGAAGATTACTGGCTTTAGCTTGTACGTGGAGCTGTTGCCCTATTTGACTGAGCCAATAAGAATCCCGATATTGTAATATTTTATGCCTGGTATTGGTCTGCGGACAGCTACGTTGTGTCAGTGTTTTCAAGGCTATCTTGGCACAAAACATTTTCGCGATATACCATCATCTCTAGTAATACTGTGTCAGCTAACATCCTGTATACTTGAGTACGCAGATATTCTTTAAGGGTAGTTTACAAGTCAGTGGAATCTGTGGATTTTTCTGGTCTCTAGTTACAGCTCTTAAGAGTCTCTTATTGTGAATAACATACGTTTTGTTCGCACGAACCTATTTCTGATTGGCGTAGTCAAATGACTAACCTCTTCTTACAAACACGGGACAAATAATCAAAGGGACGCGAAAAAATGCATGCACGTTCGTTAAACAAAGCTTGTGCAAAAACCGCGTAACCTTATGCTATTGGACGTTTTAGCAGTTGTTTAGAAATGTGTGAATTCCCAGCGTGTTCCAAATTTATTCTGCGCATATATTTGAAAGTGTAGGACAAGCGGTCACTCAGGCCACACACTTCGTTGCTTGTGAAACAGACGGAGCTCACTTATGGTTTTAGGAAACTTTTCAGCGCTTATTAAGAACATTTATCATATATGATCTGTGAAAAACGCCAATGTGTTTTCAATTTATTGCGTGTTAATGACACTTTTTGTTTAATTCCCGGACTATACAGACAGTCCAAAAGTTTCCCTTCATAATAATTTGAAGCTTAGACTGCAAATAGCCATTATAAACATTTTCACGCCTAATAATATCAATCTATGAATTCACAAATCGCACGGAAAAGTTTACAATTTTCGCAGTACTAACACGTGTGCAGCAAAGTGGATAGTTAGAACATCAGTGGTCATTGTTAGGGACAGAAAAATTTCTCGGTTTCAATGACCTACATGTTGGAATCAACTATCCTATGCATACTCGAGCCCCGACCATTAGTCAACTTGCTGCTACTCAGTGGAACAGCAGACAACGAACGAATAGACGGGGCTTGAGTATACGTAGTTAAATTGATTCTAGCCTGCAGGTAATTTAATTCGCGAAATTTTCCATTTTCTAGTCATTGTTACGTTTTACACACTTTCTTGACACAGCTATGCACTTGTCTTACCAACGAGGTGCGTAAAATAAAAAACGGGCCTGTGATCGCTGGCTGTACACCACGACAAACTTACCTGAAGTACGTCCCACAGTTATCTTACAGATAAACGATAAGAGGATGATGATCATGCAGGAAAAAAAAACGCGTGTCCTACATAACTTAACACTGCACAGGATTGAACTGATATATCGGTATTTAATTCTTGCAGAAAATAAAGCTGTAGAAGTCTTAATCATATGTGATTTAAAGATACACGTTATTTGTCGAATATCAAGCGTTCAGCTTACTGATAAACGTTGTTTACATTGTTAAAATTTATCTGGAGACAGATATAACCGAGCTAGTTTGTGCCCGGGGCAAGAATTCTCCTGGTAACCACAGCCTTTCTTGCATTCCTTCCTGAAGAGATTAGCTAACTCTATGGGCTAACATTTACCCATAATTGTGCATTTTCTAAGCTTGTCATAGACATAGCCCGATATACATTAAATGTACATATTGAAGGGATAATTTGTGTAAAAATCATTAAAGACTGTCCATTAGAATTAAGTATCAGATGTTCTTAGTATTAAGCGGTGGCAATCACGGCAATATAAAACAGGCTAGAATTGTAGTACAGAGTTGGTTCAAGTTTTGTTGTACTCGGTGTAAATAGTATTATGTGATAGGGATGATAGTAGGATGATTAGGGAGAGTTAATGTATATTTTATATGTTGGACTGGGGAGATGATGAGATGATAGCCAGGGTAGTCGCCCACACATCTGTAAGTACTCTGGGCTCTGTGTAGCCGTCGACAGTGACGAAGTGCCGATCGACCCCTCCTGCCGCCTGCCCGTGGCCACCAGGGGGTGGGGGCGAGGAAAGGCAATCTAATGGCCAGGTCTCCCAACTGTTTGATTTAAATTTCAAGTATTTATATATGTTTTGTCATAAGTATAGGTAATTATAAGAAATAATGATCTAGAAATTAGAGAAATGTAAACCGTGATTTATGGAAATAAAATCACCACGAAAGATGGTCGTAATCGCCCGAATTCGGAGCAATACCGGATGGCCGGGGATTCGAAACAAAGCTCCTGATTGGCTGGGGGAAGCCGCGTCTGAAATCGCCGCTTGGCGTGCGTGCCGGCAGCGGTGCCCGGGGAGACCAGCCTAGGACTCAGCCGCGGATGGATGCGTGTGTTCGTGTCCCGCGGGTCCGCGTCTCGGTAGGCCACCAGGGGTGCGTTACCAAGAGCCTTTATTACGCGGTTAATTACATTTAATTGTCGGGCAAAGGTGATTAGACGTCCGCCGATTTAATCGCAATTCGCAGGCCAAGAAGCTGGCACAGTGGCCTGAGTGCGGTACGGGAGGTCGTTGTCGATTCCTGCCGCGAATAAGGGCGTTGACGACCGTGTGGAGTGGGTTGCCGTATAAAGAAATATCACTCTTTTCACTTGGTAGTTTGAACCTATATAGATGCTCGCAAAATAAGTGTTGAGTGATTGGTCACTTACTGACATTGATTGACTTGTGATCTTGAGTAAATCAAACCCGCTGGGCTAGTCGAGGCAATTCCTGGCACGGGATAGATTTAATCAAAGCCCACATTGATTAATTAACTAATTAAAATAAGGTAACTCCGCTCTAAATAGAAGGGGGAGGTTACAAGCTTCATGCGTTCCACCGCAATTATGTATAAGAAATTTCGGTGGTAGAGATTCTTCTTAAGCCTACGTTACTCAAGAAAAATTTTTGCTCAGAAAGTTGGTAAAACCTACCGTCTAAAGTTGCTGTTTTTTTTGCAAGTTGGCTTTGAGAAACTTGCAAATTTAACGGATGCTTTTAGCGCTGAATTATGTAATATGTCCTCTAAAATTAGTGAATGTTATGCATTTAATTTTTAAAGTTGCGACACAATACACATTTAATTAATTAACTCATTTTTAGTTGTGTGATGTGAATTTAAAAATTTTAGAGATTAATTTGTGTGTGAATTTTAGCTCCCTAGAAAATAGGAAAGTAGGCCTATTCAAATGTTTTTTTTTATGACAGTTAAGGAACTGGATGCTGGTAATGACTAAGAAATAAAATTTTAAATTATTTGCATTCGGAGATTGTAAAATAACTATAAACTAAATTTTGTAACAAAAATTAAAATTTTTGTCACTAAACATTGTTTCACTAAGCAGCTACTGGTAATTGAAATCAGAAAATATAAGTAGGACGGCCGCCTACTGGCCGTGTGTTTGTGTGAGAGAGGCCGGCGCAAAGGGCAATGTTGACCGGCTCATCTGGTGCGGTATCGACTCTACCGCAAGACACTGAAACCCCGTGGAGAGGTATCGTAGATCACTCGCCTGACTTGCACTTTAAGTGGTGACCCCATATTTTTATGGACGGACAGTTATAAGCAAAGTCAATTGCATGTTTCTAGAGTAGGTTCGTACGAATCCTGTGAGAAGTTTTTTTTTTTTAGATACAACAGATAAAAAATAACCTTTTTTTTTTTTTTTTTTTTTTTTTTTTTACATTTTGAGGAGCTCCAAAATTATTTTCTAATTGAAGCTATGCTTTGAAACTACCTTTCAGTCATAGTTGCGAGTGTATTTTCTTTTCGTACATTGTCACAATGGTCATACGTGGAATAGTTTTGTAAAAAACCAGTATTTGCGAACTACATGCAACGCATTTTAAGTGCTTGATAGGCGGCGCCCTTAAGACACTAAGCAAAGTTTTTATTTTCATATTATGCCATTGATTATAGTTAGAGATGATGGTATACCATGAAAATGTTTTGTCAATATACGCTTGAAAACACTGTAGTTTCTCAACATATATGATTGGGTGATGTACGTGTGCCACAACGTAGCTGTCTGCAGACCAATAACAGGCATCAAATATTACAATAGCGGGATTCTTATTGGCTCAGTCAAATAGGGCTACAACTCAAGTACAAGCAAAAGCCAGTAATCTTATGGTAAGCTGAACTTGCGTTGAAATTCAGCAAACAGTCAAATTTTCCCGCGATAAACCATCATCTGTAGTTATAGTGTAACATGTTCTGCAGTGGGCGTTCTTTAAGTTTGCGTGAACTTCTAGTATCCTCACTAATGTATCGTGAATAGTCGCAGGTAGCTGCTACTGATGTTGTTGTCAGGACACGTCACTTTATGCAAGTATATACAGTGGCCGCTCTAAAATGCACCACATGCACTTTAACAATTTTTATACTTTCCATACACCATTGCTAGAGAAGGTGATTTATCGTGAGAATGTTTTTCTGCCAGCGTATTCTGCAAATCAGTGTAGCATCCTGCGTCATGTATTATTGGCCGACGGTTATGTGGCACAATCTAGCTGTTTACAGACGAATCACAGACGTACAGCAGTAGTACGCCAGAGTTATCATTGGCACAGTCAAATAAGGACTCGCCAATAACGAAATAAAAGCGTCAGAAATCAATACATTACATTGAAGCCTAGCAAATAATCAACTTTTCCCGCGATAAATAACCTTCTCTAACCATTGCCGTTGAGGGCGTTTCAGAGGAAAAAAATCAGAACTTTACGTTTGTATAAAACAGTGTTAGTTTTTTAGACGTTAACTTACTTGGGAGTACATTTTCATTTTACAAAAAAAAAGCTCAGTCAGTTTTTCCATAAAGGTACTTCAAAGCCGAATGTTGTATGTTTTTAGTTCATACACTCCCAGAAAACCAATCAACATAATGAAACGAAATAATTCACAGTGAAAGTAAACGTCACGGACTAGGGCTTGAAGGCCTGAACACAATCGCCTGGTCAGGTCGCCGGTGATCGCTGATTGGACCATGTGACCTTGTTACGTCACGCCGGTGTGCCGGCGGCTGGTCAGGTGGTTGGCGGGAAGGTTGGCACGCCGTCCGCGCCAATGAGAAACAAATAGCGAACTGCCCGGCTCATTATGTCCCAACACATAGTGTCTTCCGACCTGTTCAGTCACCCGACCAGCCATCTGACCAGGCGATTGTGTTTAGGCCTTGATAGATTTTCTTCAAGCTGCTTCCTCTGTCTTCCTCCGACGTCGTGGTCGTGTTTATTGCGCTTCGGTCATGAACATCAACTCTGCTCACATCGGGTCTTGCTGCCAGCTCACTATTCTCAACTTTGCGACTCCAGGACTCGGAACTGAACTCACATTCGGCAGGGATGTATGTGATTACACGGAATCCTGGTAGCGGCCTCGAATAAAACCTAATAATTTAGATAAAACAATTTGTATGCTATGCCATATACCAACTCGACATGATGTAAAACCAACCCATATTTTTGTGTAGTCATGATAACAGTAGGTTTCACATCACCGTACTTATTTTTAATTAGCAAGTTTTGAATATGTGCGAAATACCTACAGTACAGCTTACGTGTAGTAAGGTGACAGTATTAAAACATTTAGTTTTATGTCTGCCGTTGATTAAAACAAATAAAAAAAATTACACATTTTTTGCTTTTCAGAACTTTTTTAGCTGTGCTCCAATTTTTATTTATTTATTTTTTGCAAAGTTCGACACTGCACTCTTAATAAGCGTGTTGTTTTTATTTCAAGTGATTGCAAATGCAGAAATGTTGGCATTTTTTTTCGTATCAAGACGAAATATTTTGGTGCACGTTACGACACCCTAAAACTATTCTCCGTTCACTCTTACCTGAGTTTTAGGATAAACAAAGCACAACCGTACAGTTGATTCACCAGTTATTTAACGACTGACGCACTGTTAAACGTAAAAGTTTTTTTGGTACACATGCCAGTATTTAGGGATGTACGATACCAAAAGTTTAGTTCAGCAATAATTACCACTGTAAAAATAAGTCGGAAATATCACAAATAAATTTTCTAATGTTTTATTTTCTCCAAATATTTTTGGTCATTAACACATCAATGTTGTGGCTACTGCGAATGGTTTTTTCCGTGTTTCCATTTTCCGTTCCAGTTCGTCCGAACCAAAATTTCTTTATCTATTTCGTTCCGTCCTCGCGTCGGTAACGTTTACACGGTCTAACTTGAGGATTAGGTTATGTGACGTTGGACGTGAACAGTGAAAATGTCTTGCATGTTTTCGAAACGTTTTCATTTCTAAACAAACTGAGGTGATGTTTATAACGTATTGCATTTTTAAAACTATAGCGACATAGTTTGATGTGTGTGTTCTTTTCGTAGATAAACAAATAATAGTCGTCACTCGCTGCAACGTGTTTTAAGCTATAGAGGCTCAAAAGCCAAGTGCTGAACTAGCATGCAAGATTCCCGCCGATCAATTTTTACTATAGGGTCATTCCATGGAAAATCACCCAAGGGTGGTTGCTGACCCATTTTGAAAAAAATTGAAATTTTGTCACACATAATGTACATATTTCAACAGTTCAAACCCAAAGTTATTGATTTTTATCTGCCCTCATTTTGATTTTACAGAACAAAATGGCCGGTACCGTGTACCAAAATTTACATTTTCAAGGGTTTTTGTATTG